>JABCRI010001237.1:0-102197 GCA_015143295.1 Tetracentron sinense
CTAAGTTTATTTAAGGCCTGACGGGCAAGGGGTCCTGTCAACACCTATGATTCCCTATGGACCTGAGCTACAGGGCAAGGGTGTCTCGTCCAGCACCTATGATTTCCCTATTGGACCTGAGTTACGGGAATGGTGTCCTCGTCCAACACCTATGATTTCCCTATTGGACCTGAATTACGGGAAGGGTGTCCTCGTCCAGCATCTATGATTTCCCTATTGGACCTGAGTTACGGGAAGGGTGTCCTCGTCCAGCACCTATGATTTCCCTATTGGACCTGAGCTACGGGAAGGGTGTCCTCGTCCAGCACCTATGATTTCCCTATTGGACCTAAATCACGGGAAGGGTGTTTTCGTCCAACACCTACGATTTTCCTATTGGACTTGAGATGATTATTAGATGATTATTATCATCGTTATTATTAATTATTCTAGAGGAGTGTTGCTGTCTGAACACTAATATTTTACCTCAGTAGGACAGTACACCATGAAAGCGTATGACCCGCTTTCACGATGTGATTACCAATTGCTTTTGGGGGAGGATGATGAGTTGTGGTTTGGAGGGCTTAGATAGAATTTGTTAAAAGATGGATATTGAGAATACCGCTTTTAACCTTTGAAGAATATATCTGAAAGCTTTGGTCATAAAAGCTTAAAGGAGGGATGGTGACAAAACGCCTTTATCTTGATGAAATCCAATATTTTCTCTCTAAAAGTCAGTTACAAAAACGGTTATGACAGCTGTACAAGTTAGTTACAATTTTGATAATTACCTATAAATAGAGGTGACCCCTCCTTGATAAGAGAGAGACTTTTTTCGAGTTCCCAGAAGATTTTCCAAAAAACAATCAGATTTTCCAAACAGAATTTACAGAGAGAGAAAGTAAAGGATTCATCAAGAAAAACATTCTGTCACTACTTTTCTTCATCGTTCTTTCTTCTCTCCCTCTGAATCATTTCCTTCATTTTTCCCCTTTTTTCTTTCTTGTGTTCTTTGAATCATTTCTTCCAAAAATAACTCAATCTAGAACGGTCTGGATATCAGATTTAGGCTAGATTGAGGTTGCAGTAAACCCCATTTCTTCAAAGATCAAAATACCCCCTACATTTTTGGCGACTCCGCTGGGGACTCCTGTAACAATTTTTGAGAGAAAATGGTGACTAAAAGAGGTGCTTCGTCCCAAGCACATGTTGTTCAAGAAGAAAATAGGGAAGAATCTCATACTTCCAGAGTGGAAGTTCCAGATCTTTCTGCTGTTCTTGGGCCATTTCTTGCTCAGTTTCAAGCAACCCAAGTACAGATGCAAGCTCAGATGCAGGCTATCCAAACTCAGGTAGCAGCTCAGATAGCAGCATCAGAAAAACAAATGCAGGAGTTTTTTAAGAAAGCCCATCGTGAAGAGAATGTTCGCAATCCAGAGAGGTCGCAAGAGCGTACACCTTCTCCGTCTCAGCATGACGAAGAAGATGACATACACAATAATCCTCACAGGAAAGATCCTATTCCTTCTTCTCCACCCTGCAATCATCGTGAACAGGAAGGGAGACATTCCTCATATATGACAGCCGAGGATTTCTCTGAAATGTTTGAAAAGGAGCAAGCAAAACGCTCTGGACTTTCGAATGCTTTCGATGCTAGACCCCCCTTTTCAGCAAGAATCATGAGAATGGAATATCCAGTAGGATATATTACACCCCAATTCACTCTTTACAATGGAAGAACTGGAAATGCTCGAGAGCATGTGATGCGTTTTACTGATGCATTAAGCAGATATGCTAACAATGAAGAGCTTCGTCTCCGCGAATTTGCTAAATCTTTGACTGATCGTGCCTTCACTTGGTACACAACTTTGGCTCCAAACTCTATTCACTCTTGGGAAGAAATGGTCACTATCTTTTCCAAGAAGTTCTTCTCTGTGGAAGACCGTGTTACTCTCAATACCTTGTCGAAAGAGCGGCAAAGACCTAATGAAGATCTGACACAATATGTTCGCCGCTTTCGATATTTGGTTTTAGATTGTCATGAACCAACAACTGAGGAGCAACTTGTACAAATATGTGTTGATGGAGCAGCAAAAGAATACAGAGCTTATTTGGAGGTAGCTACTATCCCTTCTTTTGAAAAGCTTTATGATGTTTCTCAAAGGCTCAACACAGTCATATCAAGAACAACCCTACCAAGGTACGAAGATAGATATGGTAGGAGGGATAAGAGAGAATCAGCAATGGCGGCATAAAATTCTGGAAGGCGGCCGTTTCAGAAAAATACCTCTTATCAGTCTGACAAAAAACCAAAGTACAACCCAGAAAGCATTCCACCGCCTTTTCCCTGCAGCATGGCCGAAGTACTACGAATTGTGGAAGTATGGATTGCTGATGGCGTCTTGTACTTACCATCACCATTTCAAAAGCCTACAGAAGAAGACAAACGAAGCAGCAAATACTGTGTGTATCACCAAACCATACGCCATTCAACAAAAGATTGTTTCTCTCTAAGGCGGATTTTTAATGACAAAATAACCGCTGGACACCTGAAAATTTCAACTACTCCTGAAGGATCTGTCCATCAGGATCCCTTGCCTAATCATAAAGTGAAGGATGTGGTTGCTATGGTCTGTCATAATTCAGCAATTGTTACAGAAAAAGAAATTGAAGAAGAAATTATCCTTAATGATCAGTCAGCAATAGAAACTCTTTCACAGAGTTCAAAGTTTAAAAACTTCTTTGACCAGATGCATTTCTCAAAAGCGGCAAGAATAGCTGCAACAGCGGCTTTGACAACAGTTGCAGAAGCTCATTCAGAACATTGTTTTCTTGCCTATTCTGCTACAAGAAAAGCAATGCCGGAAATTCAAGATGTGAGTTTCACTGCTGATGATATGAAAGCTTCATCAATGGCTCACAACAAGCCTTTGTATGTTACAGCTTTAATAAACTCTATTGAAGCAAAAAGAGCACTGATAGACCCTGGGTCTTCCCTAAACCTTATCCCGTTATCAACAGCAACGGCAATGAGATTAGATCCTTCAAAAATTTCAAAACAGCCAATAGAGATATCAGGATTTGGAGGACAGTGCCAGAACACTATTGGCTATGCTACTATTAATCTTCAAGTGGGGCCAATAAATTCAGCAATAAGAGTCCATGTTATTGAAGCCAATGTAAGCTATCATATTCTTCTTGGCCGCCCTTGGATTCACAAGTTCCAGCTAATACCATCAACATTTCATCAATGTGTTAAAGGAATATACAAAGGGAAAGTCATCAGAATACTAGCAACTGCCACACCATTTGATAAAGCCGAAGCTCATATTTCAGAGGCATTGTTTTATGATGAGTTGGCTGAAGAAGGTGAAACCGCTTTTGAAAAGGCTAAAGGAGTTATGCCACCATCATCCACTATTTTAACGCCATCAGAAATTTCAAAGGCCTCAAAAAGACCCCGAGACGAAAGTGTGAAAACAGAAATTCTAAGGGGGAATGCTATCAAAGAATCAAGAA
The DNA here is from genome assembly GCA_015143295.1 of Tetracentron sinense. Taxonomy (NCBI): domain Eukaryota; kingdom Viridiplantae; phylum Streptophyta; class Magnoliopsida; order Trochodendrales; family Trochodendraceae; genus Tetracentron; species Tetracentron sinense. The sequence goes on from JABCRI010001237.1 coordinate 3,499, forward strand.
CTGGGGGCTGTAAGAGGGTAGTACAACCAGATGGAAGGGTTGTATATATCTTATGACAATCAAAGGAAACTGATTCATCAAAAGAAAATCAGATTCCCGTGATGAGTCAAATATTTCAAGCAGAAGAAACAAACGAAATTGGGGAAGCACCAGAACAGATGCAGGATGGTGTAAAAGCGGTACAAGAAAGTTTTGAAGAAGTAAACATTGCAGAAAATCTATCAGAAAAGCGTCCGGTACTCATCAGTTCCAAGTTGGCCCCGAGAGAAAAAGAAGAATTAGTACATTTGCTCAAAGAGTACCGAGATATTTTTGCATGGAATTATGAAGAAATGCCAGGGTTGGATCCTACATTGGTCACACATAAATTGAATATTGAGCCAGGATATGTACCAATGAAGCAGATGCCAAGAAAATTCAGACCAGATATTGAAGATCAAATCAAAATAGAAGTTGAAAAGCTTTTAAAAGCAGGTTTTATCAAGCCAATTCAACATCCAACTTGGTTAGCCAATATTGTACCAGTCAAAAAGAAGAATGGGCAAATCCGTTGCTGTGTTGATTTCCGGGATTTAAACAAGGCATGCCCAAAAGATGAATTTCCTCTACCCAATATGGACCTATTGGTTGATGCAACAGCAGGTCATGATGCTTTTTCATTCATGGATGGTTACAGTGGTTACAATCAAATTAAGATGGCAGCAGAAGATGCAGAAAAAACCGCCTTTCGGACACCAATTGGAAATTTTTATTATACAGTTATGCCATTTGGATTGAGAAATGCTGGGGCTACTTATCAAAGAGCTATGACAGCCATTTTTCATGATATGTTCCATAATACAGTGGAAGATTATGTAGATGATATTGTTATTAAATCGCGAAAGCGTTACAGTCATGTTGAGGATCTAAGAAGAGTTTTTCAACGATGCCGCCATTATCAGTTAAAAATGAATCCGTTAAAATGCGCCTTCAAAGTGTCTGCAGGCAAATTCCTGGGGTTCATTGTGAATAGACAAGGTATAGATGTTGATCCTACAAAAGCTCAAGCAATTGCATCCATGACAGCCCCAAGCACAGTCAAAGAGTTGAAAAGTTTCTTAGGGAAGGTATCCTATATAAGAAGATTCATACCAGGGCTAGCAGCTGTCACAGTACCTCTTATGCCACTCCTACGGAAGAACTGTGTATTCAAATGGGAATCAGTGCATGAAAAAGCTTTCAAACAACTTCAACAAATGATGAGTTCAACAGCAACCATGATGGCACCAATCCCCAAGAAGCCCTTGGTCCTGTATCTGGCTTCAACAGAAACCGCTATTGGAGCTCTTCTAACCCAAGAAGATTTGTCTGGTTGTGAACGGCCAATTTACTATCTCAGCAGAATTCTCAGAGATGCAGAATTGAGATATCCTCGGATTGAAAGGAGTTGTTTATCTCTGATTTATGCCCTACAAAAATTCCGTCATTATTTACTATCTCATAAGATTTTTCTGATGACAAAATCTGATCCAATCAAATATCTCATGTCAAAACCAGTTCTTTCAGGACGAGCAGCTAAATGGCTCCTTTCATTATCAGAGTTTGATATTACATGCCTTTGCCCTCGTGCCATCAAAGGACAAGCAGTAGCAGATCTATTGGCAAATTTCCCAGGAAATGATGATTTGATATTAAGAGAAGAACTACCCGGAGAATTCCCTGAAGCAATGACTATTAAAGTAGAAGAGGAATGGTTCATGTATTTTGACGGATCTAAAACTGCAGATTCAGCTGGGGCAGGTATTGTGTTAAAAGCTCCTGGGGGTGAGGTAATGTCTTTTTCTTTCAAATTGGATTTTCCTTGCTCTAACAATATAGCAGAATATGAAGCTCTTCTCATAGGTTTGTCAATTGCTAAAGAGTTAAAGGCCAAAAGAATAAATGTAATAGGAGATTCCAATTTGGTAATTAGTCAAACGGAAGGGTCATTCAATGTAAAAGATGTTGGTTTGGCTCCCTACAGAACGGCGGTTCAAAGAATAATGACTAATTTTGATAAGATAGAATTCAAATATCAAGAGCGTACAAGAAACCGCCATGCTGATGCACTTGCTACTTTGGCATCAAAGTTAATATTTGAAGGAGAATCTTCTCAGGTGGTAATTGAAAGGCGTATAATAGCTACACCGCTGATGGAAGAATTATGCGACACAGAATCAGAAGAAACAGATTGGAGAGAACCAATTTTGAAGGATGTCTTCTGCCTTCATGATTCAACAGTAGTCCCTACTACAGCATTGAAAGTCTTAAAAAATTTCTTACAGATAAATGGGGATCTGTATTTCAAGGGACCTGAAGGGGTTTTGATGAGATGTGTTGGAGTAAAAGAAGCTAAGAAACAAATGATGCAAATCCACACAAAAATATGTGGGTATAATCCTTCTGTTAGTCTGTATAGGAGGTTACAGAGTTTTGGAATATACTGGCCAACAATGGAAAAAGATGCTGCTATGTTACAGAAAGAATGTTCTGATTGTCAAATATTGCCAGATAAGGAAGAATGTCACTTTACAAATTCTTGGGAAGATTGGAAGAAGCCGTACAATGACTACTTCACAAATGGAATAATGCCTACTGATCAAAAGGAATCTTTCAAGTTTAAGAAGAAGGTTGCCAAATTCTATTTTGACAAAGGAGAATTATTCAGAAAAGGATACAATGGTATTGCTCTCAAGTGCTTGACTGGAAAAGAGATCGAAATAGCATTGCATGAAGCTCATAGTGGAGATTGTGGCGTTCACCAAGGAAAAAGAAAGCTGTTTCAACACATTTTGGGGTTGGGATATTATTGGCCTACCATGGAGGCAGATTCACACCTATATGTTCAAAGCTGTCATCAGTGTCAGATAAGAGGGAATGTTATTCATGCACCTGCACAATCTCTATGGTATGTCTCTACGCCCTGGCCCTTCCATACTTGGGGGCTAGATTTAATTGGACCTGTTAATCCCCCTGCTGAAGGATATGTTTGGATACTTGTGGCTACTGAATATTTCACCAAGTGGGTAGAAGCTATACCATTAAGGAAGGCTACAGGTATCATGGTGGCTAAGTTTATTAAAGAAAATATCATCTGCCGCTTTGGGATACCAAAGGAGGTCATCACTGATAATGGAACGCCTTTCATAAATTCTAATGTGAGAGAATTATTGGAGAAATATGATATCAAACACAAAAAGTCAACCCCCTATTATCCTAAAGGGAATGGGCAAGCAGAGGCTACTAACAAGACTATCCTGAAGATAATCGGAAAAATGATAGAAGGAACTCATAAAAAGTGGTGTGAAAGACTTCCAACAGCGCTCTGGGCTTACAGAACTTCAGCAAGGACTGCAACAGGTGTTACCCCTTTCTCTTTAGTATATGGGACAGAAGCCGTTGTACCTCTGGAAGTTAAGATACCATCTACAAGAATTGAAGTATTTGATGGAGAGGAGGCATGCCTCCAAGCTGCTAGATTAGCTCAGCTAGAAGTTATGGATGAAAAGCGTGAAGCTATAGCTATAAAGACAAAAGCGTATCAAAAGAGAGTTGCTAAAGCGTATGACAAGGCAGTACGACATAGAATTCTAAAAGAGGGTGACTTGGTCCTTCGAACAGCTATTCATATCAGGAATGGTACAAAAGTGGCAAAGTTTACCCCTAACTAGGAAGGGCCATTTTTGATAAGGCAAAGCTTTGACAGCGGTTATTGTCTTTTGTCTACGCTATCTGGTGAAGTATTACATGATCCTATCAATGTAAAATGGTTAAAAAAGTACTATGCTTAATAAGAAAAGTAACAAAATTTTCCTTTTGTATTCATATGAAATTTCACAAGAGTTACAAAAGAATAAAGAAAAAGCTTTTACAAAATGTCAGCAGTAAAGCCTCTCTCATTTAGATATACAAGTCTTTCAGCAGAAGCCTTTAAACGAATATATTCTTCATGATCTGCTTTGATTTCTTCTTGTAGAACTAACAGACTATCTTGAGCAGCTTTTATTCCTTTTTCTTTTTCTTCCAGCATGGCTTGATGGCGGGCAATCTCTTGACGAATCATATGAATATTATCTTGATCGTTTGATATCGCTTTCTTGATTTCTTCCGCTTTGACCACTTTATTTTTGTAGGAACTATTCAGCCTGGCAAAGCTCTTGGCTTGGAAAAATGTAACAGATAAACTACTCAGAAAATCTGTTAACCATTTCACATTAACATTAATATCCTCTAACTCCTTCAGCTCCTGCCCCCAATCCTCGAAGGTCTTCATCCTCAAAGGCGTAAGATGAGGCTTGATATCTCTGATGTTCCGAATAATAGAGCACACTGTTTCTATACAGCCCGCCCTGATGATAGGGTTCTTCAAAGAACAAGAGGAAGTTATGTCCTTGTAACGCTTTGCTATTTCTGACCATAAAGGAAGAGAGCTTTCAGATACAGGATAACGCCTTAAAATTTCATCCGATGAATCAGTTGATGTCAGCGCAGTTGAAGTGGAAGGAGTAATAGCATCCTCACTCACAAAAATTCCCACAAAAGCGGACAATTCTGAAGAAGCGGTCTCCATACTGGAACCAATGACTGAAGTATCTTCATGAATACTTCTTGGAGCGACTTCAGTTTCAGCATTAATATTCTCCTCCTCAACAATCTGTTCTGAAGAGCCGATGATAACGCTTTCAGTAGAAGCAATCATTTGAACATTGATGTTCTCAGTTGAAGATATCGGTGTGTGAGCGCTTTTATCAACAGAAGAAGTGTTGTCAAGAGGAGTAGAAGTCTCTGATATGATTACAGGAAGATCTTCAAAAGGCTGCTGCTCAGAGTTTTGAACCACAGAAGAGAAAAAGGCTATCTCACTGGCTGAAGGAGGGTCCACATCCATAAGCTGTTCTGAGGTTTCAACTCCAGAAGCTCTTTCATCAAAAATATTATGCACTTCAGCCTCAACAGCGTTTTTGTCTCTGGGAAGATCATCAGAAAAGACCTCAACTGTTGCAGGAGCAATGTTTTCTGGTATTTCAGCTTGAACGCTTTCAGAAGGGCCTTCAAAATGAAACATATTGTTAAAGCACTATAATGATTGTAATAATAAGCATATGAGCATGTATATTGATAAAACATTTCTAACTGCTACTAACCTACGCCCTCAGAATCATCAATAGCGTCAATCATAAGAGGTGATGAAGATTGCGCTGTCCTTTGTAGAAGAAGTGACTTTGTCTTGATAGCTTGCGATCTCATTCTCTTCAGAGATGTTAACGCCTTGGCTATGTCAATAGTTCTGGCAGGATTTGCAGTTCTTCGAACACCAGAAGCTTTAGATGATTGATCTTTCCTTTGGGAAAGCGGAGAAGAACTGGGTTCACTCTCAGGCCAAACATTGGCCAAATTCTCAACTTGTACTCTTGCTTCCGCCGATGGAGGGAAAGGAATATCGGCAACATTATCTTCAGGGATGCTGAGTCCCGCTGGAGTAGTTGGAGTTCCAGAGCTCCCTGCACCAATATCCGAAAGCGGTGCTGTATTTTTCTCCTGAGTAACAGAAGCCTCAGTCCTTCCTAACTCATGTTGAGTCTGTAGATTCTGCTTGCGCACAATTAAAGGCTCATTATCTTCACTATCAGAAGAAGGATCCTGTGACAAATTAAAAAAATATATATATATATAAGTGACAAAAAATTATACAAATGAAAAATTGAAAAGCGTATGAATAAGAAAGATGCTTTAAGCTTTGCTTACTGATTGGCTCTTTCGCTTCTTAGAAGGAGGTGCTTTCTTTTTTATTGCAATCTTTTTGATTCTAGGCGCTCTTGGAGTAGCCGCCTTTGGAGCAGTAATAATTGCAGGTTGAGGAGGAGTAATGTTTTCCTCTCGGATCTCTGAAGAACCTCCAACAACAGTTTTTGATTTAGGCTTCTTGTGAGGAGAAGCTACAGCTTTCCTTTTCTTGCCTGCACCAGGTGCCTCTTTCAGACATTTTTCTTTGTCCATAGCCAAATTAACTGTTTGACTAAGCATTGGCGGACCTTGAACAAAAGCTTTGAAAGTACCGACGCAAGCTTTCCAGAAAAGCTGGTAGTTCTTCGTGCATCTGCCCATCCTGTGTTCTCCAGCCAAATAGAAACCGGTGACAGAGGGTCTTAAATTTAAAGACCAACTCTCTAGAATGAAAGCTTTCATGGTTCTCTTTAGAGAGAAAGATTCAGCTACACCATCAGGAACGCCTTGATCAAGTCCAAACTGCCTCAGACACCGATCAGGGTTGTAAGACTCGAGACAAAAACTGTTTGTCTTGCCGCCGTCCACACTGAAAAGGCCTATTAAGTGGCACTTGGACAAAATAGCGAAGCAGTGAAGAGTCTTCAATGAAATTTCTGCCCGCTCTTCAGAATTTGTACCCAAAAAAGCCAAGGGAGTTTCAGAATGATAACAAAACTTTTCAATCCCTTTTAAAGGCTCAATATAAGGCCTGAAGCAAAAACATCTTTCCTTGTCAATAAAGTCAAAAATCAATGCGTCCTTCTTTCTGGAAATGCTGCTCCACCGCCATGCCCTTGGACTTGGGAGATCTTCAACAGCGGTATCATCAACTTGTAAAGGAGAAAATTGCCTGGCTGAAGGCGCATAACCAGGAAAGCGTTCCCATAACCACATCTGAAGAAAAGCGGTATGAACGAATGATTCTATGTGGAAAGAACCTGCTGACCAGGCCTGACATTTGTGAATTTGATCTAGATTCTTATATAAAGTTCCCAAAAAATATACTCCTAAAGGGAAACTCTGACCATCGGCAAGGCGGAAAGCTAAGGGGAATAGTCTATCCAAAACTTTATCTGTTGGAGCGCCTTCAAAAATATATCTTGACAGCCACATACAGATAAACGCTGTCAGCTCCAAAGGAGACTTGTATTCTTTTCCATATTTATATTCCCTAACTCCTGTCTCTTTGTTCACAGGACCTTTCTCTCTAAAGAAATAGCGTACCCAGCCATAGAAATTTGGCCGCCTTGCATGAGATTCCTTTGAAGATCCCCAAACAGGATTTACTCTTGACTCCCAAACCAGAGCATGCAAAAGTCTTGACGCTTTTACCTCCTCTTTGCTCAAAACAATGTCTTGTATATCACTGTTCCCGAAGATCGGCAATCTCCATAGCGCCATTACATCCTCCAAAGTAGGAGTAATTTCTCCCCATGAAGTAATAAAAGTATGAGTTTGGCTGTTCCATCTTGTGACCATCTGTGATAAGCTATCTGTATCCTTTCTAACTTCAAAATCCTTCGAAAGCTCTATTGCTCTAAAAATTTCAGCTGCATGTAATTTAGGACCATACTCCGGATGAGTAAGTATGTAATCACACCACGCTGTCCATTCCTTGGTGCAACCGCTATGAGAACTAAAATTTACTTGAGAAAGCGGAAAATCTTTCCTCTCTACCCTAAACATAGTAGTGGCAAAAGGAGAAGGACAAAATCCTCTAGTTCCGCTAATATCTTCATAAGGCAAAGCCCACCCATCAGAGGGAACAGCGGTATCCCAGGAATGATGCATAGCTGAATCCCAAAATTCGTTACTTAAAATATTTTTTTGAGAAGAAGATGCCATAGCTGAAAGCGTAAAAAGTTGCAGAAATAAAAATAATAAATTACAGTGTGTTCTTCTAAAAAAAAATGAAAATGAATGATGATGATGAAAATAAATGATGAAACAAATAACAATAACATACAATAACAACAATAAAAGAACAAAAGTAGACAAAATGACATGGTATACAGATAATCAAAACTTCTACAATAACGAAACAAAAAAAAAAAAATAAAATAAAATAAAACAGCAAGCATAAACATGAACAGTCAAATAGAGATGGTAAATAAAGAAGTAAGAAAACAAAAGGAAAACTCACCAGAATCTTAAGAAGATGTTCTGGAATTCCAAAAATAAAGATTGAGATCCTTGAAAACCACAATAAGATCGATAAAAACCCGAGCACAAAAGAAAGATAAAAACTCAAAGTATGCTTGCACGAAGAAGAAGATGAACAGTAAAGCAATAAAGAACTGATTATTTACTTTTATAATGATTAAAACATTTATGATGTGCGGTTTCCAAGGGGCACGTTTTGATTCAAAATTCAAAAAAAAAGGGTACGATCATAATGACTGTGACAGGCTGGCTGCATGATCTTATTGGCTATAAATGTGGCAAAACTGTTTTAAGCAGGATCCGAAAAGACGTTTCTTTTAGACGCCAAATTTATGATAGTATATTATTTAATGAATTCCTTTTGTCATGATGATTTGTCTGCTCAGACGCTTTTAAAGTAAGATTAAGCCTAAAAGCGCCTTCACAGACAGGGGGCTAAAATGTTGATGATGGTTATTGAAAAGCTTGATTTATGAAATTTTGAATTTAAGGACGTTGTTCTTCTCCAATAAAATAATGACACGTGGCTCAAAAGATGTTCTAACATATCATGTATATTAAAATCATTTTTGAGAGTTAGTTAACAGAATTCCATGTTTATCTGATAATGATGATTCTAGCCATTAATGATCAATGATGATTTTAAGCTCTTATGCTTTTAGTTCATAAAAAAGGGATTTTTTGCTCATTAATGACAAATTTACCCTTATGTCACTAATGAAAGTTGAAACTATTGTGCCTCTCACGCTATTGACACAAATTCAAGTCCTAACGCCTTTGGATATTGTTTCAGGCTCTAACGCCTTTGGATATTGCTTCAGGCTCTAACGCCTTCGGATATCATTTCAAGCTCTAACGCCTTTGGATATTGTTTCAAGCTCTAACGCCTTTGGATGCTGTTTCAGGCTTAAATGCCTTTGATGTTGATTCAGGCTTCAACACCTTCAGATATCCTATATGGCTTCAGTGCCTTGTTCTGGCTTTCAACGCCTTTCTCATGATGATGGGCGTGGTATGGATCAGTACTCTCCTGGTATACCTTTCTGATGACTTCTGCCAGAAAGGAGATTTGTTTTGTCAGGGGTGAACGGTATGGATTGGTACCTCCCCGTGGGAATGAGTGTGGCTGTTTCCCCTCATTACCTATTCCAGTGGAGCATGGATTACTTCCTGGGCTGACAGTCAGGGAGAAAGCATTGAGGATGGATTTTTTTTCCTCAGTTTCTCTTAAGGCCTGACGGGAAGGGTGTTCTCGTCCAACACCTATGATTTCCCTATTGGACCTGAGCTACGGGAAGGGTGTCCTCGTCCAGCACCTATGATTTCCCTATTGGACCTGAGTTACGGGAAGGGTGTCCTCGTCCAGCACCTATGATTTCCCTATTGGACCTGAGTTACGGGAAGGGTGTCCTCGTCCAGCATCTATGATTTCCCTATTGGACCTGAGCTACGGGAAGGGTGTCCTCGTCCAGCACCTATGATTTCCCTATTGGACCTAAATCACAGGAAGGGTGTTTTCGTCCAACACCTACGATTTCCCTATTAGACTTGAGATGATTATTAGATGATTATTATCATCGTTATTATTAATTATTCTAGAGGAGTGTTGCTGTCTGAACACTAATATTTTACCTCAGTAGGACAGTACACCATGAAAGCGTATGACCCGCTTTCACGATGTGATTACCAATTGCTTTTGGGGGAGGATGATGAGTTGTGGTTTGGAGGGCTTAGATAGAATTTGTTAAAAGATGGATATTGAGAATACCGCTTTTAACTTTTGAAGAATATATCTGAAAGCTTTGGTCATAAAAGCTTAAAGGAGGGATGGTGACAAAACGCCTTTATCTTGATGAAATCCAATATTTTCTCTCTAAAAGTCAGTTACAAAAACGGTTATGACAGCTGTACAAGTTAGTTACAATTTTGATAATCACCTATAAATAGAGGTGACCCCTCCTTAATAAGAGAGAAACTTTTTTCGAGTTCCCAGAAGATTTTCCAAAAAACAATCAGATTTTCCAAACAGAATTTACAGAGAGAGAAAGTAAAGGATTCATCAAGAAAAACATTCTGTCACTACTTTTCTTCATCGTTCTTTCTTCTCTCCCTCTGAATCATTTCTTTCATTTTTCCCCTTTTTTCTTTCTTGTGTTCTTTGAATCATTTCTTCCAAAAATAACTCAATCTAGAACGGTCTGGATATCAGATTTAGGCTAGATTGAGGTTGCAGTAAACCCCATTTCTTCAAAGATCAAAATACCCCCTACACCTACCTATACCTATATGATAATCCATCAAACTTTGGAGAGCCAATAAAGTATATACTGTTTTTTTGTAAGTGATTGGGAAAACTGTAAGATGCTTAGTTTGGCATGATTGTAAGAGGCTTAGAATTGTTGGTTTGGCATGGTTTACGTTATGGCCTTTCCAAGGGGTTGTGGTTTAGCATATTGTATTCACAAAGTCTCTCCATCTTAAGACTGATAACTCAGTGGTCGAATGAGAACGCTCCCTTACGTTTTTTTCCCCCAAATTATCATTATCATAATCATGAATATAAGACAAAATTTCATTAAATTTTTGCTTAATTCTCATTCTCCCCTTTCTCTTTTATAGTAAACTTGAAATTCTCTACAGTTATACACTTCTTAATTGTGGTTAAGATTCACGCACCCATAGGATCACCCGTTTATCCTTTGATTTTTAGAAGAACTAACCCAAAGAGTTGGTGGATTTTAACGGAGGTTTAAAAAAATAAATATTTTTTAAAAACTAAGGATAAGTGGGTGAACCCTATGGTTGGGTGAACTTGAGGGGTAGATTAATCTTAACCACGGTTAAGGGGTGTCAAAAGAGACACATGGAACCCCTAGGGTTCACTTACTTATTCTTGCTTTTTAGAATAAATATTAATTTTGTTAAACTCCCGTTAAAATCTACTAACTCTTAGGGTTAAATTATTATTATTTTCATATTTTTTTCTAAAAACCAAGGATAGATGGGTGAACCCTAGGGTGCATGAATCTTAACCTTAGTTAAGAGGTGTCAAAAGAGACACATGGCAACCTCAAGGGCGTAACCAGACTCTAACTATGGTTAAGATTCACCAACCCCTAAAGTTTACCCCCACTAATACTTAGTTTTTATAAAAAAAATATTAACTTTTTAAAACCCCGACTAAAATACAATAACTCCTAGAATTAAATTTTTTCATATATATTTTTAAAAAACTAAAGATAAGTGGGTGAACTTTAGGTGTGAGTGAATCTTAACCACAATTAAGGAGTGTTAAAAAAGACACATGACGACCATAGTGGCGTAATTGGACTCTTCACGATCTCTTGGCAAAATACTCTGAAAGAAGAACGCCTCGTCAAGGCCCCGCACACCCCATTTCTTTGTTATACCTTAAATGCCCCTAAAACCTTTTGTCTCAAAATGTCCATGCGTCATATATATTTCTATAACCAACGTGTCCCTTGTAATATTTTTTCATAGGGACATCTATCCATCCGTCCTCTTTCTTTGTTATACCTTAAATGCCCCTAAAACATTTTGTCTCAAAATGTCCGTGCATCATATATACTTCTATAACCAACGTACCTCTCATAATTTTTTTTCGTAGGGACATCTATGCGGATAAAGGATATTCAAAATATCCCTCAAGTTTCAATACCTAAAATATTCCTTACTTTTCTTTTTCAAATGACTTCCCTAGAGTCCTTCCCAGCCTCTCCCCCCTCCGCCTCTCTCACGTGTATTGCACGTGCTGCCCACAAGTAATAGAATAATATGGATCATTTTCCCTTGAGCATTAGAATCTTAAATTAAAAAATTTGAGAAAAAATATCATAAAAAATTAGACAAAAAAAATAAGGTAAGAGAAAAAAAACAGTAAATAATTAGTGAAGGCACATGGTTGATTTGAAAATTGGGGAGGAAAATGCAACTAATCAATGATTGGCATTCACATGGGGAGTTTGGTCTGTGGCTTGCTCCCCTCATCTTTTCTATTTTGGTAAATCTTGCTTCCCTCATCTCAGATAGCCTTGAGTGTGAGTGCACATGGATTTGACACCGCGTCCAGCCAATGGTGCCATTACGCACCTCCTCTCACTTTAGCATTTTTACCCAAAGCCTTTTTTAGGGTACCAAGTAAAATTTTCGATTTGGTAAGTATTTACTGTAAGAGGATTGGTGGCTGTTGGCTATTGGTGTGGGAGCGGAGGACAGTAGAGTGTGCACGCGCGCGTGAGGCTCGAGGTGGGTCCCTGCATCTGCATGGTTAAAGGCCTGCGCAATTTATGGACCGCTAAATACGGAAAGTTGGGTCCCACAGCCTACATTGGATGCCCAGTTAGTCTCTTCAATTTGGGTGTAATTTCCTGGCTGCGCCTTTTTAAGAAGTGGGATTGGGATTCCTTCCTCCAGAGTCCAGTCTCTCTGTCCGTCAGTCGCGCTCTTTGCTGGTCTAAAAGGTCGGCAAATCTGTGCCACCGTTAACGGCACAACAGGCGACTAATGCAAAAGCGGTTTCGGATTATGCTTTCATTATTTCGAAAAATACCCCTATTTTTCTATGAAACTACCAAATACCTTATATATTTGTAAGTAACTGTAGGAATCCTAGGGCTAATTATGCTAAATGAAAGTGTAAGAACCTTAAACCAAAAAGGGAAAAAAATAATGAGATCGGATCACAGCCAGTCGCTATTGAACTCTGGGAGAGTTCAATCACATCCTCTGGTCAACACGTGCACCTTTTGGCTTCTATTAACCATGATTAAGATTCACTATCAACAATCTAACCTTAGTTTTTAAAAAAATATTAAAAATTTTTACCATAGAGGTAAGAATTCTTAACCTTAATATTAATTTTTTGTTTGTAAAAATTAAGATTAGATTGTTGAACTCTAAAAGTTAATAAATTTTAACCACAACAAATAAGGGTTAAAAATGATACTTGTTGATGGTGCATGTACCAGAGTTCATTCGCAATTGATTATGATCCGATCCCAAAAAATACCCGCACAAAAAAAAAACCCCTTTGACCAAACTTCGGCATTGGTTATCCTCTGTTTTTACTTTTTTTTTTTTTAAATAATGTTCTTTATAAGTAACAGTATCCTCGCAAGTTGCAAACATACACTTGGAAGAATCTACACCATTTTGCCACCTCTCCATTAACTTTAGTGCGTCCGTTTTGTGTGCAAGTTGGTACGCAGATCTGTGTGACCTATGGACACGAGTGTCAACATTTCATGTTGGCAAATATGTCAAAACACTACAATAGAACAAAGTGTGAAGCTTCATGAGTTGGGTGATTAAGTAGCTGTGTGTATTTGTGCGTACGTGAGTGGTGTGTGTTTTTCTTCCCTTTGACTGCAGTTTTGCCTTGTGGTATTGTTACTTAGACCCAAAAAGACATAACAAATTTAACTCTTATAATTTGTACTTTTATTAATATAACATGTAACGGCAAATAATAAGTCAAATCAACTAAAATTTATTTAAAAAAATACACGCGAATTGGTTAAGAGACGGAATGCAGTTCTTCTCAAGTATTTGAGAGGTTAAATACTTAAATATGAAATAGAGCTTGTGTTTTTAGGGATTTTTTTAGCTTATAGGGGGGTATTTTATAAAGACAGGTGGTTAGCTAACTCCGCATTCTGTTATCTAGTCGAGTGTTGTGTTCCTATGTCCCTTTTAACCTCATTTTAATTATGATTAATATTTTTCTTATTTTATTTCAAAAATCAAGGTTGGATGGATGAACCCTAGGGCTGAGTGAATCTTAACCACGATTAGCGGGTGTTAAAAGGGGGTGTGGACTAATGAGGACCGCGCTTTGCATTAAACATTTCCCTTTTATAATTAAATATATGAGTAAAAATAATTAAATTTTGTGTGTTTTTTTTTATATATTTATATAAATATTCTTATTTTGCCACAAAAAAAAATCTGCAACTGCACCTAAGTCAAGCTAGCTCGTTGGCTTGACTCAGCTTAACTTTTTTGAGTCAAGCTCGAGCTAGTATTTTAGGCTCGAACGAATCAAGCTAAACTTTTATTTAAGCTTGAATGTTTAAACAAGCTCAAGCTCAAGCTAGACCATGTTTAGTTCGACATGGCTCAAAGCTCAATTCATTTAGGGCTCAGTTGGGCTTAAGCTCGGCTCATAATATTATATACATATAATATTTCTATTATATTATTTGATAAAATGATATCTTATATTTCTTTATTATAAATTATTATAATTTTTAATAAATAAGTTTAATAAATAATAATAACAGGAAAAAAAATAAGAAGTTAAAAATAGAAACCCTGACCTTAACTCTATACTCTCAAGAGTTAATGACACCCCCCAAAATCTTGTTTAAATGAATGTATTAGTTTTCTAAGTTTCTTATATTATAATTTAATAATAAATATTTTTTTTTTTTTATCAAAATGCAAAATTAAACAAAATAATTTCGGGAATCAAGCTTGAGTCGATTCAAACTCAATTCGACTTGAATAAAGTTTGAGATCCAACTGAGCTTGCTCATCAAACCTTTTCTCCTCAATGTATTTAGTCAAGGTCAAGCTTAGTTGGAATTAGGAATGAAAACGAGCCGAGTTGAGCCGAGTCGGGTGCTGCTCAAGCTCATCTCGAGCTCAATTCGAGCCCTTAAATGCTAGCTTGAGCTCGACTCGTCTATATATAATCGAGCTTGAGCCGACTCACAAGCTTGTACTATTATTTTAGGCTCGTTTATCCTAAATTAACAAAAAAAATTCAAATTAAAATCCTAAGAGTTAAACATGCTCATCAGATTTTTCCTCCAAAAATAAACTTAAGTTAACATACTTATTCTCGTGAGTCTAATTGACGAAAAATGATACCAAGAATCCATAAATTTTGAAAAGATGAAGTTAAATTTTAAGTTTTATCTCATCAAAAAATTATATTTAAGTTTCTTAACTTTTATACTAATATTATTAGGTTAGTATAAGTAGTACAATAAAATTAATCGAGCTGAGTTGCTCATTGCTAGTGTTCGGCTTGATTAACAAACGAGTTCAATCATTTAGCTCGACTTGGCTCAAAGAGTTCAAATACCCAACTCAAGCTTGACTCATTTCAAGACGAATCGAGCCGGCTCACGAGCTGGCTCAGCTCATTGACAGCCCTAGCTGGAATGTACCCCTACCTACATCTAGAGATCGAATCACAGCCAATTATGGTTGAACTCGGAAAGAGTTCATTTGCACCCTCATGTCAACACGTGTCCATTTAAACCCTTATAAACTATTGTTTAGATTCACTAATTCTTAGGGTTTAACAATCTAATCTTGATTTTTATTTTTAAAAAATACTAAAATTTGTTAACCTTAGGGTCAATTTTTTAAAAATAATTCTAAAAACCAATGTTAAATTGGGTCCACAACTCCTCCTTTCAAGTGAGTGCGCGTGTTTATTCTTATGACACCTCAGCAGTACCCTTGAATCTAATTGTGTGTTTCTTAATATACTTCCATCAACAACAAAACCTAAGAGCATTCCTAAGAGCCTCAGGTGAGCCAAAACACTAAAAAGATGTTAAAATCAGTCCCAGCAACCTCAACAGAATAAAAAAATCAGTTTGGTGAGTCTACAGTACTCACCAAGTTTGGTGAGTACGGTTAAATCTTTCTCACCCTTGGGCCCACACAAATAATAAAATAAGGTTTCTCTCTCTCCGTTTCTTTTTTGTGGTCCTACACAAACAATAAAATAATATTTCTCTCTTTTCCTTTTCGTTTTCCCACACAAATGATAAAATATTGTTTGTTTTTTTTTGGTTAAAATGATGAGGCTGTTGGGAAGATTTTAAAAAAGTGGCTCACCAAAATTACTTCTTGTGAGTTTTGGCTATTTTAGTGAGTAAATTTGTTGAGGCTGCTAGAAATGCTCTAAGGGTTGGTGAATTTTAACCAAACATGTTAACATGTGAGTGCGATTGAAGTCTCCCAATTTGGCTGTGATTGGATCACCTACAACTAAGTGTTTTGGAAATAAAACTAGGTAGTAATCTTTGTAACCCAAGATTACAAATGACCAGATGTACATACTTGTAAAAAAAAAAAGTCATTATTTACTTTATTAGAATTCAACTAAAAAAAGGTGACATAGACTTTTCAAAAATCAACTGTGAAGCAGAACTTGGATTAACGTGGGTTGGAGAGCTCCGAAATCCGGAGTTCCGGTTCATAGTTAAAACTCCTTTTTATTAATAAAAATTAATATCCAACAATTATATTGATGTTTTTCTTTGTAGCCTGGATTTGGAGGAGAAAGACTTTGATGCCAAGTTTGTTTTGGAGAAATCCGGCCGTTAATAATAAAACTGAATTTTAAATGGAAGAAAATAGAAAAAGAAAGTAAGGTTTTGATGATTCCACACGAGACAAAAGGACTGCAACGCACCATTATTTACAGTCTGATAATTTTGTCCCCTATCCCTGTGTGACCACCTCCCCAATCTCCTCCATAAGTACCCCACTCTCCTTCCCTTTCCCCCTTACTAGCTACTCCTCTCTCTCTTTCCTCTTCTGTAGTCTGTTTGACTTGTAGTTAGAGAAATGGCTGTTGTGACCCTGTTATGCATTGTTTCTCTTATCTCGTTTTTGACTCTGGTTGACGCCAGAATCCCCGGAGTTTACTCCGGCGGGGAGTGGCAGAACGCCCATGCTACTTTCTACGGTGGCAGTGATGCCTCTGGAACTATGGGTATGTCAACTTATTGTTCTTTCTCACCTACTTCTCCGATCGGGAGTCTGCATTTTTCAGTTATGCTTCAGTTTTCCGATTCCTATGTTTTCTTTCACTTTTTTTTTTTGTTGTTGTTGTACTTGTTCTTTTCTGTAGTTGAAATTCTTACTACTGGGAGCATAGAAAACCCACTTCTATTTCTCAGCAAAGCTTACAAAGCCCAGCTCAGAGTCTGCATTTTCCCACCTCGCATGGAAAACCCAGTTAAAGCTCTGTGTTTACCGGCCAAGCTTATGAAACCAATTTAATTAAAACCCAGCAAAAGTTCTTCATTTCTCTTACTAATAAACCGAGACCCATTACAGAACTAATCGAGTGGAGTAATCTCAGAGCATTTTCCACCAAATCCTCGTTCACATTCCTCAGCAAACCATAATCTCACTACTCCTTCTGGGTGTTGTGCGTGCAGGTGGAGCTTGTGGCTTCGGTAACCTGTACAGCCAAGGGTACGGCGTGAACACTGCAGCATTGAGCACAGCTCTGTTCAACAATGGGCTTAGCTGCGGTGCATGCTTCGAGTTGAAATGTGCAAACGACCCTAGCTGGTGCCACTCCGGTAGCCCCTCCATCTTCATTACGGCTACCAACTTCTGTCCACCTAACTTTGCTCAACCCAGCGACAACGGTGGCTGGTGCAACCCTCCTCGTCCTCATTTCGACCTCGCCATGCCCATGTTCCTTAAGATCGCCGAGTACCGTGCCGGAATCGTCCCTGTTTCCTACCGCAGGTGAGCTTCTCTTGCTTTGTTTTTTACGCTTGTGGGTCAGATTCTGGCCTGAGGCTCCTGTTCGTTCCTTGCCCAGATCTTTTTTATATTGACCGAAATACCCGTCCTATTATTAATTATGACATACTATACCCTTTGAGAGATCGGAACACAGTCAGCCATTACGATTTTTTATTTTTTTACTTTTGTCTTTTTTGTACAGTTTATACGGTTAGGCCGCAACCCAGAACTCCCTGACCGGGAATGGAACCCGGAACCACTTCCTTCCTAAAGGATTGAACTCGAGACCATTTTAACCTATAATTTTGGAATTTAACAATATAACCTTAGTTGTTAGAAAAAATATCAAGTTTAAACACAAGCTTTGCTTCACGACGTTGAGCGGAACTCCCTTTTTCCTCTATCATAGGTAATCTTGTAATTTTGTGTTATAAAATTTACCCCGCGCAACTTCAGTAATTACAAATGTGTCACACCCCCGGGAATTAGTCCCAACCCGAAGGGTTGGGGAACCCATGTCTCCTAACAAAAAAATAGACTTAAAGATTTTTTTTTTTGGGGTTAAGGTAACACCACCCGAAGGCAAACTTTAACCACACATCAACTATAGTTAAAAGATTTTTTATTTTTTTTGGTTAAGGTAACAACACCAAGCAACAGTCATGTGAGAGAAGACCACACACGCACACATACAAACACACACCACACACCCTCAACCCAAATAAGCTTCACCCAAACACTTATCAAAACAGGTACCAAATATAGTTAAAGATTCACTCATTTCTATAGTTAAGCAATCTAAGATTGATTTTTAAAAAATAAAAAATCAAAATATTTACTTTAATTTTCTAAAACTTAATCATGATTAAAAGAGTGTTAAAATAGCCATACATTAGACTACCTATTCTAATGCGGTGTGTGCTAATCACTCCCTTGTTAAAACATAGTTTTTAATAAGGATTAAAAAGGATCCGTGCCAAGTGGGTGCGATTGAACTTTTTAGAGTTCGCTATGGTTGTGATTCGATCCCATCCTGTGAACGTCTCAGTAATGTTTAGTTCTGACATTTGTGTCGTTTCCCTAAATTTAGACATACGGCGATTTTCACTTTCGGTGGTTTGTTCCTTTCCATGCTGTCTAGGTACAATCCCAAATTACTGAAATACCCTCCAACTAACCATGTTACCTATCGTTTCTCAAATATTTCATGCTATTAGAGATAGACTTATGGATTTTTTTCCTCAAACTCAGTGAGGGTGCAACACGTGGTGTTACTACCCATATTGCGTCTGGAAAGACTGCGACTGCGGCTAACATTTGTGTATAATATTATATTGTGTCTAAGGAAAATCAAGACCGTTCCATATTTTAATCGGAAAAGCAGTCACGCATCTTCCCTTAGTCCCACGCGCATGTGAAAAGGGTTCTGGTTTAACCATTTTTTCCGGTGTTAACAAATACACGATAACCAAGACAACAGAAATACCATTTGTACGGACCTGCGCGTGACTGTTGTGCCCAAAACTACGTACCGGGTATTACGATCAGAGAAATAGGTTAAATGACTAAATTACCCTCGTGAAATGAAATTTATGTCAAATCGCAGGGTGCCATGCCGAAAGCGAGGAGGCATCAGGTTCACAATAAACGGATTCCGATACTTCAACTTGGTGCTGGTAACAAACGTCGCGGGAGCAGGGGACATAGTGCGCGTGAGCATCAAAGGAACCAAGACAGGGTGGATGAGCATGAGCCGTAACTGGGGGCAAAACTGGCAATCTAACTCCGTTTTGGTGGGCCAGTCCCTCTCCTTCCGGGTCACCGGAAGCGATCGCCGGACCTCCACATCCTGGAACATCGTCCCGGCCAATTGGCAGTTCGGTCAAACTTTCTCTGGGAAAAATTTCAGAGTCTGAACCCTTTTTTTTTTTTTTGACTTTTTCATTTTTACTGCTCTTGGTGCTTTTTTTTTGTTTTTTTTTCTTGGGAAGTGAAAGTAAAAGGGAAAGACGTGTTTGGTGGTAAAGGAAAAGGAGTCTGTCTGTGTGAGAACTTTCTGACTTGGAATTCTCGTTGCTAGTGGGGGGTGAAGTAAAAGTGAACTAAGCAATTGTAGATGCTGAAGCGGCTGCAAAAGCATGTAGCCCGCAGCTTGCTTAGATATGTATGGATATGTAGGATAATTAATGTTTGTGATACGGTGTGTTGTCTTTGATTGGCTGTTAAAATGTTGCTTAGCTTATTAACCATGAGCATATGAAAACAAGAGATATTATCTTACTTCGTTGTTTTATCATATGGTAAATTTTATTTTCTAATAAAATATTATATTTTTATATCTTATTTGGTAAAATTAATAAATAAGCACTCAATTAAGGGTGTTTGCAAAAAAATAATTAGGATATAAAAATTCATTTAGAGTGTTTTTGTTTGGCCGGTGAAAGAAAAGAAAGGACAAAAAGATTAAATTTTCTTTTAAAATAACCATCAAAAGATGGATGAATTGAGAAAGTGCAAGATGAAATAATGTTTATTGTACACCGAACCTAAAAAAAGTGGAAGAAAACTCACTTTTTTTTTGTTTTTCCTCATTTTCTTGTCATGCTAAATGAACACACCCCTTAAAGTGAATAAAAGATGCTTGTGCACAAAATAATTCTCTATTTACATTTCTAGTTAGAGATGTAATCTAAACACAAACACACATCCGACCTAACGCAATAAGCTCTAAAACAAGAAGAATCTTGGAGTTATTTATTTTAAAGATAAAACTTATTGTGTTAAACTATTTAGATATTATTTGACATTTTGAAGTTTTTTGTTTTTTAAAAATAAATAAATAAATAAGATTTAATATTTAGAACTGTCAACACTAAAATCTCACATAACATAGGGATATTCTTAAGGTTCAAATTTTTTGCTTGAGACTTATAATGCTTTGCACTTTACGTCAAGATAGTTAGTAGAAAATTTGAGTCACTTATCAAAGTTTTTAACAAGATTAATTTTTACCATCATGAAATTTCAAGTTTTATAATTTTTTATGAGATTTGAAATCATTCATTTCGTTGTATTTAACGTCTTATGAGAATTGCAACCAAATAAATGAAAAGCATCCATACATATATTTTATTTTTTTTTAAATTGCATATTGTCCATTGAAAAAACTAGTAAAGTGCCGGATTTTATAAGTTTCCGCAAAAGAATGGACCTTAAAAGGAAAATAATCACCTCCTTAAGCAAGGAGCAAAGGGAGTTCCTGCCACGTGTGTCTGCTATTAACTCCTTTTAACTATAGTTAAGATTCTTTCATTCTTAGGGTTTACTATCTAGCCTTGGTTTTTAGAAGTAAAAAAATTAATCATGGGAGTTAAAAAAAATTTAACCAGAGAGTTCATAAGAAAGTTGAAGGGGCTTTGTGAGAGCGATGAGCATTAGTTTGCTTCTCGACTGAGGAGTAAACTATTCCTCTTCTTTAAAAGAGCAGTGTTTACTGGACCCATGGGTCCATTTCATATCTTACCTGTGTCCTCATGTCCCTTTTAACACCCTTTTAACCCTGGTTAAACTTAACTAAATTAAAATTAAGATTTTGGTTTTTTTCTTTTGAAAAACCATGATTGATTACTTAATCATATGAGTGAGTGAATCTTAACCACCGTAGGTAAGTATTTAAAGTTGGGAGACCAATGAGGACAGGCCATTCCATAATAAAATGGGAACCTCGGTATGATAACCATTTTTTCCTTTAGAAACCCTTTTCTTTTCTTAATTGATTGTTGTTATTTCTCCAAGGAAAATAATCACATTGGAGGCTAGAGCTTAAGAAGTAGGGGTGTCAACGAGCCGAGCTGGGCATTGCTCAAGCTCGGCTCGTTGGATTTTTGATGTTGCTCAAGCTTGGCTCGACCTCGAAAAGGTCAGTTTGGGTTCGGCTCAGCTCATCCACAAATCATCGAGTTCGAGCCGACTCGTTAAGCTCTAATAAAAAAAAATTGTATAGTGTGGTCGATATTCTAATAATTAAGGGATTAAATGGTATGGTACAAAGAAAAGAGGAAGATAAAATAGTGTTTTCACTAACCTGATGAATATTTAATGTTCTTAATTTAAAAACTTATTTCATTTTCTTATACTTTTTAATGTAAAACTCAATATTAACAGAGATATAACTGTACATTGGTATTCATTGAATTAGTAAAGTCAAGCTGAGCTGAGCTACCTCTCACTCGAGCTCGGCTCGTTATCTAAAGGAGCTCATTCACTCGGCTTGGCTCTATGAGCTTTTTAATCCTATTCAAGCTCAGCTTGTTTTGAGCCGAGTCAAACTGGCTAGGCTCATTGATAGTCCTATTAGGAAGGCGTCTCGTCTCGCCTCCTTTTTCTTGCCACATGTCCCTATCTAAACTCTCAAGTTAAAACTTATAAACCATAGCTCAAGACAGTTAAAGGGGATTTGTGAGAGCAAGGAACAATAACCCGCTCCGCCACCGAGGAGTCCTCTATTGCTCTTCCTACTCCAATTAGGATACCAAAAAGTAGGTAAAAATAGAACAAAGAAGAATTTTTTTTTTAAGTTACAGGGAACTAAATTTTCTTTTTTTGCTCTGTTTTGACATACTTTTGGAACAAGGGGTTAATGTCTCCGTACCTTACTTTCACAGTGAAGTAAGTTGGCCGTTGGATGAATGGGCCCTTCCAAGGATTGAAAAAAGCCCAAAATCATGTTGATTGGATTAAACAAACCATCTAAAGTGGGGCCTACACAATCTTTTTTTCTTTATAAATATCTTTTTTACCCAAGGGCTGCTACTGGACTGAACTAAAAAGTAAAGGTAAAAGAAAATTGTGCCCTATAAAGAGAAGGAATGGTATATAAACCTTATCCATCTATCCATATCCTGTGTATACTGATACTTTCGGTAGATAAGCCAACAATAAGGTAGGATCTACACCACCCATGATGCATGAACCTATCTTTCCCATCATCCACACGAATCATGATAGTCTCGCGCTGTTATCTTTTGAATTTGATCCATCAGTTGAAAGTTATTCTTATATTCTTCTTTTATATTAGAATTAGAATCTTCATGGGCGGTTATATTAGAATCCTAACTATAGATAGTAATCGAATATGAACAAATTCCTTCACACTGATCTCAAAAGATGAGCAAGGTTCGAAATACCGTTGGAATTTTGCGAAATTTTTTGTTTGGTTCCCACCCTACGAAATCCAAATTGATCATATTTCGTTTTGAAAATTTTCAAACGAAATTTTAGAATTTCAGCTAAAATTTCAAATTACAATTCAAATTTCAGGAATCTCTTTTTAAATACTTATAAATTAATTTTAATAAAATATTATTTTGGCCAATTTTTTTTTTTAATGTCGTGAAAATGTTTAATTTTAATATATATTTTAAAGATAAAAAAATTGAAATTTCGCCAAGAAATCCAAAATTTTTGAAATTTTAATTTCGTTTGCGGTTCTAAAATTGCCTATGTAAATATGATTTCAAACTTTGGTGATGAGTAAGAAGGCTGAGGTTTAGCTCGAACCTCAGTACTCCATTGTTCCTAAGTTAAAATACATTCCTTCACACACTTTAAATTTAGGATTTAGCATTATTGATGTTACGACTCTGTGTATGGACGTAAATGATTTTATGGCGTAAATGATTTATGATGGAAAAGCTTTTAGGGTACAAGATTAATTTTCAACTCATGTTTTTAGGTTTGATTGCATTTGTGAAAATAAGGTAGAAAATCTATTTATGTTTCTTACTTGTGTTTTGAATAAATTTGTTTTTTTTTAAAAAAGTAAAGATAAGTGCTTTTATAATTTTTTTTTTAAAGGTGACAAGGATTTTACAAGGTCTTAGGTCCATGCAATGCCCTCTGCTAACCTTCTGTTCATAATTGTCCAATTTAATCCGCAACTCTTTTAAGAGCCTTGAAGAACACTAGTCCACTCATAGAGAAAGGATTCTTTTAAGACCTTTATCGTATCCACACGTAACAGAATAACATAAACCTTCAACTGGCACACCAACAGCCAACTGAAAATTACTTGCATATTTTTGAAATGTAAATCCCTTTCCGTAAAACGTTTTACTTAAGAAGTATTTTATATGCAAACAAGCATGCATAATTAACATTTTTCATGGATTGAATTATTTTCCACTATTTTACATTGAAAAAATGGAGCAGTAAGGTTAAATTTAAGAACAAGAAATACATGGTATATAGTACACTCTCATTCTCTTATCCCTATGGCCTAAGCATTGCTCAAGCTTGTCTTGCCTAAATTTATCTCGCGGGTCAATGAACTGAGCTTTGAGCTTGCTTTGAACAAACTAATTTTTTACCTCCCCAGCTCAGCTCAGGCTATTGATATAGGCCCTGATTTACATATTTTAGAAAATGAAGATGCGCAGATTTCAAAAAAATTCTAAACTCTCACAAGATGCAACAATTATCGTTGCTACTCTTACAACACAGGTTGAGAAAACAATTTTCTTTAATGCTCCGTTTGTTTTGATGTAAAATAGGGGAAAACAAATGAATTTCACGGAAAATATCATTTTTCGCACATAATTTCTTTATGACAATTGATATTTTCCGTGAAATTAATTTGTTTTCCCCTATTTTACATTGAAACAAACGGAGTCTAAGAAGAAAGAGTTATTGTCTCAATTACTTTTGAAGTTAACCAAAAAAAAAAAAAAAGTAGCAGCACATGTGAGTGAGAGTTTGCGTCCGACTCTAGCATTTCTATTTAGATAATACTTGTTTATTTAGTTTTTCTCTCCTTCAAAACACTAAGAAAAAAAAATGTGATTAAAAACTCTTGATAGTACCTACTATCAAGAGCTGGACCGTTGGATTTCAAAATCCAATGGTGCCATGTCCACATATGCTTAAATCGACGGGCCACACTTAATGTTTGACACATTAGATTTTGAATCTAACGGTTCAGCTCTCAAATTATACTCGTGCCCAGCACCCCCAAAAAAAATGGTGAATATGGCTTTCTCACAAGCGTAGTCTTGGGATCATTTTACTATTATATTATTATATTAAGAGTTTTAACTATGAACATGAATTCCAATTGAATAGTCAACCGGAGCTGCCCAAAAATTGCCTTGGGATGTTGTAGTTTGGTAATTACAAACACCATGAAGGGTATTTGTTAACACTAATTTTTTTTTATAAATACCCCTTCCCAAGGTAATTTTTGGGTTGCTCTGGTGAGCTCCTCTTGATAGTTATTCCCTTATATTAATTATGAAACTTACTATAGTTAAACATAATTTAATCTTTTTACATATGACTAAGCACTAAAAGAAAAAGACAAAAAGTAATTCTTCTCTCGTCCATTTAAATGAGTTATTTCTATCAAAAAACGAAAATTTCATTATATTTAATAGAGTACATTTAATAGTTAATACATGGAGAAAATAATTTCTAGTAGAGGTAACCAAGGTCTTTAGGGTTGCTCTACAAATTTTTAGTAAATGCTTGTCGTTGTGATTTTTTAGTTTTGCTCAAGAGGTCTCAATTATCATTTCTTATTTCATTTCGTATAGACATTTTGTCTCTCCAATGAGTAGTTCCTTTTGTATTCGCACCGACCCATTAGAAAATTTTCCTATGGCTCCGTTTGTTTTCATGGAAAATCAGATGGAAAAAAAAACTTTTGCCTTAGAATTATTTTCCAGGAAAAGCTTTCCTACCCTTCCATTTTCTACCGTTTGGCTAGAAGGAAAAAAAAAATCAAAAATTCATAATAAAAAAATTATTTCCTACTTGAATAGCTGAATTTTTTAACAAAATATTTAAAGTTATATGGATAACAATATGAAGAGGAAAAAAAATGATTCAACTCCTTTCAAGAGGATGATGATAAACATTGAAGAAAACTTATACTGTTACATAACTTGACAATTTAGGAAGGTTCCAAAGTGTTTTCAAGGGGATGATATGATACACAATGAGGAAAACTGATGCTGCTACATAACTCAGACATTTCAAGAAGGCAGCAGTGACTTTCTATCATTCTTAAGGCCTCTCAATTTGAGTGGGCTCCACACATAGTGTCTCCGTTGCAACGCAACCATTGTCGAATGCCTCTGCTTCTATGAGCCAACTTGTGCTGGAGTACTGCCCATGAATTTGCTGCTACTGGAACCACTTGGTATTGCCTCCCCTGCTACCATTGTACTCAGTTCTGGCAATAGTTAGTAAGCACCACCTCCCCCTCCACCCCTTTTGTTAAGTATCATCATGGAGATAAAAAATTTGGTGTATCAACTTTTTAAATTTATAAGTACAGTTTTGAGTTTCTAGAGCTTGAATACAATTGGGATCTCAGAGCTTCCAAGGGGTGCACAAATTCAATCGAGTTCTCTTGTCAAATGCTTGGCACACACAATACCTACCTAATTTCTATCGGGGATCCTTTCAATCCTCAATCCAACACTGCAGGTCATAAATCAATAAACTGAAAAAACTACAATGTTTAGTAGTTACATGAAAGAGAGACTGACACAGATAGTGCAATTTTGCATTAATCACTACACAATTTTTTAAGCCATATTAACATAGATGCGCCTAAATAGACTTCCAGAACAATATTCATAAAAATTACAAATCCAAATGGTAGGTGAAGTTTATATTTCCCACATTTAGAAATCAAAACCCAACATGGACTATATTTTTGGATCTTTGATAGGAACTTGCTGGGAGGAAAATAATTGCTTCTAAGAAATTAGCCTTCAGAACATAAACAATAGCTTTTAAGGGTTTACTAATCTTTGTCTCAAATAATCGGGCAATAGTTGAATTTGATGCTAACTGAGTTACACTAACTAAGTTACTAGTGACAACCATCAAAAAGATTGTTCTCTAACAGATGAGTTATGTTGAAACAGTCTGGAGACATATGTGTTGGTGCACAAAAATGAGGTATAGTCATAATCATAAGATGGAAATTTGCCTACGTACTGAACCAACATAATCCATGCATAAAACTTTTGTGTTTTTAGTTCAACTAAGAATCATGTTCTTCACCACCAAAGATAAATAAACAGCTGGATCACACATACAATTGAGCATTAGCGTTTTGGCGGGTGAAATAGTGACCAAATAGGATTGACTAAAAGCAGAGGCTGAACTGGGCATACCTCCAAACATGTGATTCGTGGCACAAATACACAGCTGCATCAGGCAGTGAATGCTGAACAAAACAATCCCTGCAAACTGAAACTTAGAAAAGAAAGAAAAAAGAAAATATCTCTGATTTATGATTCACAAATATCTCTGAATGGGAGACTTTGATAAGTAGTTTCCACTATGAATTGATATGAAAGCAAACACAAAAAAAAATGCTATTGATGTGGAGTACATATAGATCAACTTGTGATGGTAAATTAGTCGAAAGTTCTTGTACACATAGAAAACTTAAGTTGCATCCATGCTGAATTGATGTGGTCTCAATCACATTAATAGTAGTGTGGCATGAAGAAATAACCCAAGATCGTCATGGATGGGGATCTCTGAAGCACTCATGGATCAACACTAAGACTAACAAGCGACTGAAGACAATCAGTCCATGCTTCCATAAAGAAATTTTAGATAACTCGATTATTTAAAGGAGGTTTACACCTTTAAGTTTCATTACTCCCATGGAATATTATAACTGTGTGATTTCTATCAGGCACCATTCGAAAGCAATTTCAAAGTCTTGGTAACTTCTAGCTGGTAGGTAGTCTGGATTTCATCACAAAATGAGCTGAGCTTGATGTATTTAAGCTCATTAGGTCAAGCCGAGCTAAAAGATTGAGCTCTTTGTTAATCAACCCGATCACAAGCAACGAATTAATTTATTGTTCTATATATAATACCCAAATAATATTAGTTTAGCATAAAAGTTTTACACTTAAATATTGATTTGTTATTAAGGTTAAACTTTTAAGGTAACTCTATCCTTAATTTATAGATTATCTATGTCAAGTCTCTCTCATTAAACCACGGTTGTTAGAACCAGACCAAACCGGCCAGTCGAACCGGAAAAACCGGAAATCGGTCCCCTCACCGGTTCTCAAACCCCCCAAAACCAGGCCGTTTTAAAAACCGGTCATTTTCATGAAAACCGGAAGAACCGGCCGGTTGAACTAGGAATCGGTGGTCAGAACCAATCATAAATGGGTAAAAATAGATTTTTTAAAAATATATATAAAAAAGGACCGATTGAACCGGACCGATCGAACCGGTCAAACCAAGAACCGGCCAATTAACCATGACCGGTCCGGTCCTGATAACATTGTATTAAACTCATAAGAATAAATATATGCAGTTTTAATATTTTTTTATTTTGTTCTTGGAAGGGGAATCTCTTGGGATTTTGATTAAAATATTTTTTTTGTTAAAATTAGAATTATCTATAGACGAGCAGAGCCCCAACACGGCTCATTTACACCCTATAGACTTGTTTTTTTTTTTTGGATTACGGGGAATATAGTCTTATTCAGGGTTTAAAGGTTCTTGTTAAGGTTTTCTTTTTCTGTTTTTCATTTTATGTTCAACCAAAAGATTAGAGATTGGGCCATTGACAAATTGTTCTGTTCTCTTCGGATTTAGGCTTAGGTTGGAGGAGTATGAACCCTAATATGGTAAAGCAAGCACGAGAAGAAATCCTCAGCTCATTTGCAATTTGCAAGCACTAATGAATCAAATCCCCTAAAAAACAGTTTACGGTAAGTTCTACTCTCGGCGGGGCTGGAGCAAGAAAAACCCTAAAACAAAATCCTATACCAGTAAAGAATTTTATTTTGGTACAAGTACATCAGTAAAGATCATAACAATACATATGTTGATTCAAACAACTTAAACCCATTAAAGCTCATCTCGAGATCTAGATCAGGTTACGTAGCCCATTATAAAACAGAGAATATTAAACTATAAAACAAGATCAAAGAAACGAGATGAGATTCGTATAGAATGTGAGATGGAATCAGTAGACAAAGGGGGGATTTTTTGGAGAACCAAATCCCTTCATCTGTGGATACCATCTCTACGGTTGTCTGACCGCTGCCCAATTCCAGAACCAAAACAGAAATGGAATCAGACTTTCTCTGTACGCACAGTTGGTTGAGAAGAAACCCTAATAGCAAAAGGGGATTTCTCTATGTACCCGACAAATGCAAAATTACAAACAAACACGAAAATGGGGAAGATCTAAATCACAACTTGTACCGTAAGGATGGCTCATATCAAGTGTATTTTTGGGAAATCTGTCATTGTGGGTAACCGATCGAAGAAAAACAATTGAAGATACCAAGACTTCCTTTTTATGATTAGAAACGGCACCTTCTTGTTCTTCATCGAAGGGTTCTTGAATTCCCACTCGAGCCCTCTCTCTTTCTAATCACAGCCCAACTGAAACTCAATGAAGCTGTATAAATATAAATTGCAGGAGAAATCTACTCGGGAAGAAAGAGATTACGCTAGTTTCGGCTTATTGAAGAGAATAGTTACGAAAAACGACATATATAGAGGGTTTAGGTTTGTAGGGCTTCTGATAATTTAGGATTTTAGACTTGCAAAGAAGCAAAAAGAAATTTAGGGTTTGAGAGGAAACTACTGTATGAATTACGATGTTCATATATTGCCAGAAATTTAGGGTTCGAGCATTGCGCTATGGGCCTAGGTCTTATCTAGGCCCTGACTTCTTATCAGGGCGAGGCCCAAGTCGATGGTGGGCATGAACTAGCTAAACCTAAGCCCTACTCTCAAGGTCTGAAAGGTTTGGTAGAGGGCTTCGGATTACCTCTGGTGGATACTCCTGGTGGGACCTCGGGCATCCACACATCATTGGACATGTGGCATTTTAAAGGGCTCCGGGGAGAAGTCAAAATCATGGGGAGAAAGTGAAATGACTTCTCCCCCTTTGAATGCCACATGCCCAATGATGTGTGGATGCCTGAGGTCCCGAGGGTATAAGTCCTAGAAGCTCCAATTTCCAAGCTAACTACTAAACCTACTAAAGTAGGTAAATGATATCCAAATTTTTTTTTATAAAAAAAAAGTCATGGAATTTAGCCAAAATGTCAATACGATGGAACCCTCTTCCTTTTTGCCCTTTTAGAAAGGGTTATTGCATGCCAGCTGTTGGATTTAACCTAATTTGCATATAAGTTGTTTTGGGTTTCTATTTTGCATAAACACATATAATTTATACAAAAAATGGCAAACACCCTCATTGGAAACTTGTGTTAACAATTAAATCAACACTGGTAGAATAACCTAATTGCCCTACCTCCAAAATGTCTTGGGGTGAAAAATATAAACACAAAAAATTGTTTATTAGTCACCCCGCCTCGGCAGTCAATGTGGGGTGTGATCTCTCATTTGAGAGGGCTTGAGATCTTTTCCCCCTAGTAATGAGTAGCAAGAAATCCAATCCCCGATGCTAACCACTAACCCTATACTAGCATAGGTAAATGATATCCTGCAACAAAAACAAGAAAAGATATGAGAAAATTTTAAAAAAAATACATTTAAAATTTTAAATTGTTTGAAATAGAACCAAAAATATTTTTAAAAAGAAAAAAATAATAAAACCATGGGGCAGCATTATCAATTTACCAACAATGTTGGTTTGATTAACCAAATCACATAATGATATGCAAACTTGGACAAACCCGACAACTGATATGCAAAAATACGTAATTTACATTTTACATTAGTGGAGTTCAATAAAATTACTATCATACCCCCACATTATAACTGTTACATTAAGGATAATATCATAAAAATTATATGCACTATAAATGTATATAAATAAATTAATAACTTATATAATAGGGGGTGGAAGACTGGGCTCTGTAGGGTATCTACCTAGCCCGGGCCTATTGTAAGAGGTTTTTACTTTTTAGAATATTGGGCCTAGCCTACTCCAAGATGTGCATCACCTGATTAAACCAAACCCACCCAAAGATTTGACATTTTTTTGTTGTGGGTCCAAAGACATAACAGCCCACCGGACCATAAGTTACCATTGTCAATTACGGTCACGTGGCCTATGTTTTTCAAATGGCATCGGATTACCTTTGGCAGATGCCCAAGGTGTGCGGTCGGGCGTCCACACATCAATGGACATATGGCGATAAAAAGGGAAGAGATATCAAGTGGGGAGAAGTCAATCACGGGACAAAATGAAATAACTTCACCATTTTTTTAAAACACCACATGTCCATTGATGTGTGGATGCCAAAGCACACGTCTCAGGTCTCAGGCATCTGCCAGAGGTAATTTGATATCTTTTCAAATTTGATTGTCCGAAGGTGGATCTTTTGATACACATGAAATAATTAAGCTTATTAGATATTATACACGTGAAATAATTAAGGTGATTAGATATTTGTAGACCGTCAGATTAGATTATACTTTATCAGCATTAACTCCCTAGAATTCACTAAACTTTATTATCTAAGCTATAAATTTTTTTTTTGTAAGAGATAGTATAACACACACGCAATCCAAAAGATTCAGAACTAAGGTAACCGACTAAGGGTGCAATCGCTGATTTTTTGACATATAGCATTGCTCATAATGGAATGGTCTTGACACCTCAAACCGAGCTACTCTTTTGTTACATCTCTCAATGTTGTGAAAATGGAGCTTCCACTCCTTGCAAAATTACAAAAGCTCATTTGGAATCGAAAAATATGTCACAAGTCCTTTTCGATCGATGTAGAATTGACAATACATACATACATATTTTGCAAATGATAAACTTTTTAATTGTTGTAATTTTCTAAATAAAGATTTACCAATCGTACTCTACATGAAAGTAAAATACAGTAGCTAAGACATCTATAGAGCCATAAAAGGTTTTCCGCTTTATAAAAGGTTCCTACACACCCAAATTTTGTATAAAGGTGCTTCCACTCCTTGCAAAATTACAAAAACTCCCTAAAAGCCCATGAAAAGGGCCCTACAAGTTTTAGTTGGGCATGATCACAGATAATTGGCTTCCTAAGGCATGTTTAAGGCAAAAAAATAATGCCCACACCCAAAAGGATGCCGTGATCACAACCAATTGCAATTGACTCCATGTGTCAAATATGGATTGGGAGGAGAAAAAAATTGAATTTAATTTTCCGCCTTTTTTTCCCTCCAATCCATACATGACATATGCCAATTGGCTGTGATCTGATCTCGCGCCCAAAATATGGGTCGCTCTAAAAGTGGGTCAGTCAACAAATACAAGTCGCGTTTACAGATTCAAGAAGCCTGAATATGGACTTCACACCCAAGGAAATGGGTGGAGTCCACTAAAAGCCCCAAAGTACCCAAAGCAAAATAATAGAAATGGGATCCACAATCCTAAAAAGTCTATAAATACAGTACTTTAAAGTTAGGGAAAGGAACGAGCCAAGAAATCAAATTAACAATTGGACTCCAGAGATGCAAAGCAAACAAGTAGAGAAGATCGAGAAGCACAATGTAGCCATTGCCATCAACAATATCTAATTGTTAATAAGAGAACTCCATTTGAGAGTTGTATTATTTACTCCAATATTCAAAAACTATACTTTGGTCATCCATCTTCTGTTATTATTTATTTCATGCAATTTGCTGATGATAATAATCTATAATATAACAAAAACTAGAATTCATATGTCAAGATTATTTTAAAATATTAATTTTAGAGTTGCTTTCCACATTAGAAGTTCTTTCTAAACAATTAGTAGAATTTTTAAGTATTCAGAATTCTAAATTACTAATTTTAGACAAAATTAGTTCTTTCAATTTTCTAAAATAAATATGTTAAACTTTATAGATTGTAATCAGTCATTCAATAATGACTCTCAAAATAATTTAAATACTAATTTCAGTTTTAACTAGAATGGATTCATATAATAAAATCTTATGAAATTTGAAAAATATGAGAAAAGTTACTAGATAGATAAGATACAACAAAAAATAACAAATCGATAACTTACAACCTAAAATTCCTAGTTTTAAGTAATTGTGATAAGACTTGAATTTAGTAGGTTTACTAGTAATCTCTAATAATTAATAAATTTGTAAGAAACCGACTTGATTCTATAGTGTATAATTAATAATCTTTTATACTTGCTATATAATAATTTTTTAAAGAAAGTTCTAGTATATTATTAAATATAAGAGAGGTTTTTATACTATATTAATACATATAGCTTATGAACACTTTATAATGGTTTTAGGTATAAGGAAGAGAAAGGGATAGAATTATTTTAGACATTTTAACTATGAATAATAAATTACTATATATAGTATATAGTTTTAGAGTGCTAGCTTTATACATTTGTATCTACACGAAGCTTATATGAAAATTTTGACATAAATTATGAAAAGAAAATTTTTGATAGACCAATATAATGATTCTTATATATAATATTCTCTATAAATTAATATACTTTCTTCCCATGTAATCATTAAAGACATAATTTAATATAAAACTTGAATTATTAATGCACCGACCAAAATCCTAGATATGATCCAAAATTATTTCTTAGTATAAAACTTTATAATAGTTGACGTCCCAGGATTCCCAATATATAACAGAATAGCCAGTCCTCATTGGTCCACGCCCCAATTTTAATTACTTACCTATTGTGGCTAAGATTCATTCACCTCCAGGATTAAGCAACCCAACCATTGTTTTTTTTTAAAAAAAAATCAAAATCTTAATTTTAATTTAGTTAAGCTTAATCAGGGTTAAAGGGGTGTTAAAAGGGACAGAAAGACACGGGGTGAGATATGAAACGGACCTAAGGGTCCGCCCTCTACGGCTCATTAAAATTTGTTGAAAATAAATTTTCAAAGAACTTCATTTATTACACACACACAAGCGCAGGTCCACAGAAAGTGGAAGAAAAGTGGGAAAACGATAAAAGTAGGACACAAGGAGAGGAAGGGCGAATGAAAGGGGTAAAGGGATGAGCGAAGATTAAGCATTGAATGCTGGGTACGATG
Organism: Tetracentron sinense; assembly: GCA_015143295.1. Taxonomy (NCBI): domain Eukaryota; kingdom Viridiplantae; phylum Streptophyta; class Magnoliopsida; order Trochodendrales; family Trochodendraceae; genus Tetracentron; species Tetracentron sinense. The sequence goes on from JABCRI010001237.1 coordinate 37,003, forward strand.
ATTACCATCACCCATTGAAGGGAAGGATTTTGCTAGCCTTAATGGCCAGGCCCATAATAAAGGGCAATCTACTGTGGGACCCACTATGAAGGGAAAGATTTTGCTAGCCCTAATGGCCAGGCCCATAATAAAGGGCAATCCGCTTTGTGGGACCTACCATAAAGATGCTTCTTCTATTACCCCTTTAGGAGCAATTAAGGGTCCTGTGATTAAGGTTACCATTCTCCAAGAAGCTAATTTGATCCAGGTCACAAATGGCAGCAATCTATCCTGTCCCTTTTTTTAATCGGTTTTTCTCATAAATTTAGAGGAAGCTATTGTCAGTAAGGAATCTACAACCTTAGCTTATATAAAACAACCCACGCTTACAACTTTGTAAGTTGCAACATTGGAAGGACACAGGTGAAGCCCCAAAAGAGAGAAAATTAGATGAACTAAGAGTTGCAGTGAAACGAGACTGATGTTCGTGGGGCTCTTAGATAAGCAACATATTCCAACATTGTCAGTATTTTGCATAAGACTGCCATGACAAGGGCGCCTTCACTTTAAGATGCAAACTACAAGAAACATGTTACGAGGTGTATCACAATTCACAACCATGAGGACAATTAATCAATCAAATAAAAACAAACAAATAATAGTAGTGCTATTTCTGGATCAGAACTTACCTTTCAACTATCTGCTGTATCTGGGTGACAAGTCTGCAGACCTTGACCTTGACCTTGATCCAGTTGGTGATACCGGGGTTCGTCCAGGTGATGACCTCCACTGTGTTTGTGCCGCCTCAGAATCATATGCAGACTTTCTGCAACCATAGAAACACACATGCAGCCAGCAGAAAGGACCGGCTTAGACCACAGACTGATAAACATCTACAGAAACAATCTATGACAAATGAGAAATGTAACCTGTCTCAAACTTTCAAAGTCTCACGGTGGTAGTGACAAGTGTTGCTACATCACTTGGTTACCTTGAGAACCAGTGCAAAACATAACTTCCTTTTGTTTGAATTTTTTGCTTTTTAACGTGATGAAGGGGCAACAATGCCACATGTTGCTACCACCATGAGACTTTGGAAAAAAATTGGATTGTGAGACTGGGCTAGCACTCTTGACAAATGTGCATTTTCCACCAAAAGAACAGACAACAAATAATGACATAATCCAGCTAAACAGGGAATGCCCAAGGTTTACTGGCTTGCAAGTGACCACATCTAATGACACCATATATTTCCGCCGTGGACACCATGATTCTCGTGTTTAGGTTGTGCAACTTTTAGGCAATTCACTTCCTTATTCTTTGTCTCAATTCAGCTCATGCACCAAGGATTGCAGTATATGTACATCACACTGTAACACACAAGGCTAACTTGACATGGTATAACCCCCATGCCACAAGATGTTCTACTAATGATCCATGAGCACGGAAAATGGAAATTCTTTCACTTACTTGCCATAGCCATTGACAGCTTGATTTTGGTCAGCATCTCCATGGCCTGGAGAGTATGACCTTCGCCTGTGACCATCATCTCTTTCCCGTGGAGGATCCCTCGGCAATCTTGCGTTGTCTGCATGCCTTCTCGGGGAAACAGAGTAATCACCACGCTGCCTTGGGGCAGGAGAGTATGATCTAGAAAAATCAACATGCAAAAAACAGATCCATTAGCCTCAGTTCCATCCTATGACACTAATGACAGTTTAACTTTAAAAGCAACCTTGACAGCCTACCTCGAGCGGTATCGACTTCTAAAAACTGAAGCATAACGGGGAGAGCGCGGACGAGATACTGAACGAGACTGGGAACGTCCTGAAACACATTGGATACAGAGAAAAGAGTCATTTCAGAGGTAGCATAACATGGGTAGATGATTATAGACGAAATGATACAACATCTCAAGATAGCAATAAAGACGCTTGAACCTGGGAGTGCATTACAAAACTTCATGCTCAGGTGACATTACATAAAGTGAAACTGGTGCCTCATCCTCTTGTTTGAGCCAAAGAGGTTTACCACAAGTTAACAAAACTTCATGGTCCTAATTCAGCAGTTGGGAAGATGGTGGCTTTTGAAATGACAATGACACTAACAAAAGAGTGCTGAACTGAATAAATAAATAATGAAGCCACCTAAGATGCATAAAATTTCAAAAATGGATTTCAAGAAATGACTAAAGCCATAGATTCTTATTGAAGTTGAAATGGTGCAGAAAACTTCAAAAGGGAAAGAATAAAAATAAAAAATAAAAGGTAAATGCCCGATTTCAAAGTCCAGTTTCTCATACAACTTCTCATAAACTTTCTGAAAAGTAAGCACTTGAAAAAAAAATCAGAAACAACTTACTATGATAAGATGATTGCCGTCCATCATAACCCGAAGATCCCCTGTACAAAGTACAAGGATTATCAAAATCAAGTTCCATAAACATAGTTAAGACAGATTCCAACCTTAGGTATAATCATTTAGAGACATGGGACTATAGATATACATCATACCTATGCCTGGATCTGTTGGACATATCCTCGGGCCTTTTCCTGGTCTCCGCAGCAACCACAACAGTTATCTCCCTCCCACCAAAAAGTTGCCCATTCATTTGGTACTGAGCCTCTGTGGCATCAGAAGGATCTACAAACTGCACAAAGGCAAACCCTCGAGGTTCCCTGCAATGGAGGCACACCAAATCTTCATAAAAAGTACCTAAGCCCGGAAAAAGCACCCAGTGATGGTGTGAGGCGTCTAACTACAAGGAGGTTAAAATAAAATATTAGCATACTAAGTTACTGCCACAATGTCATCACTTAGTATGCCTTCCTACCTATCTACGATCAGCTTTGGAGCACTTCCATGGAAGAAGTGCAGGTAGTTAACGTAAAAGCAGCTAGCAGTCCAGGCTTAGTGGCTGACCTTTTTTTCTACAGTCAAGTTCGAAGAGCAACTTCAAAAAATGTAAGACTTGAAAAATTCTCCGCATGCTTGTAAATATATGAAGCACTTGAAATCAACCTTGCTCCAAACTTAATCTTCTCATGCAGTCCCCATTCAATCTTCTTCCTCATCAAACTCCTATTGATGTTTGCATTATAAAATTTCACTTCATAAAGGAACATTCTTCATTTTGAATACTACCCTTGCGAGACCAATATGCTAGGCAATGCTAAACAGTAGGCCTTCTTCAAATCGGGGCTTGGGCTTGTTTTAACTTCAAACCAACATACCCCCTGACAAACCAGTTCAAAAAGTAACTCACTGTAAAAAGAAAATAGCGGGGGAAAAACACTGGATTTGACAGCAAAAGAAGAATTTCCCTAACTAGAAACTACTTTTCCATCCCCTAGTCACTAGAAACTACTTTCCATCCCCCTATTTACATAACCGTAATCAAAGATCCCAAGGAGACAGCAGGAAAAGAGCATTTAACAATTAAAATGAGAGCTACCGACATCAACTTCCAAAGTTGGGACATCTTTCAAATTTTGAGAAATCGATACTATATTTTGTCCCTTATACCCAGAGCTAATTAAGATTGTGTGTGCATAATTTTGAGAAATAAAATTGAAGGATCAGAAATGATGCATGTTAAACCTTGAAAAATAATGCAAAAGGTTAGTGTAAAATGAAATCAAGCTGGAGAAGCCACCAAATACATAGGAAGCATCACCATCCCTGCGGGAAAATCTCACCCTGAGTAATAGTCCTTTGGCAGATAGACATCCCTTACTGGTCCAAATCTTTCAAATGGGGCTCGAAGGTCTTCTGGTCTGCAAACAGCAAGAAAAAAAATAGTAGAATTAGTTCCATCAACAAATCAGTAGGACCAGAAGATGAATCCTCTTACATGAAAAAGGCACATTTCGGAACCAACACACACACAATGATTTCAAGAGTTTGATACCTGCAATTCATAGGAACATTTCGAACCAAAAGGCTTCCGTTATTATGTTCCCTGCGTCCACCATACCCACTGTATCCCCTTCTTGGGGGACTTCTTCCTCGGACTCCATATCCTCTCCTTGGAGGACTAAAGTACTGTGGACTGTGCCTTCGCATGACAAAGCTGTAACAATACGTTTGTTGCCACTATGTAAATTTTCAGAAATCAAATACTAAAATTACAACAAAGAATGCATGAAGGCTCGGACATAGGAGGCATGTTGATAAGAATTTGAATGCCAAAATCTTACTAACACACATAATCTTCTTTTTTTTATCGGCAATCCTACCACTGCTTGATGGAATTATGTAGTCAAATAAGAATGTTGAGAATTGAGATTAATGATTGGAAAGACATGAAAAGATAAGAAGCATAAATGGTCACATTTGAGAGGATATTGGAGTGGATCCAATAGGTGATAAAATAAAAAAGAGTCGACTGAGAGGATATGGACATGTTCAACTTAACACGCTAATGGCTCAAGAGAGAAGGATTGAATACTTACAAGTTGAAAGCTCTAAAAGCCTAGAGGAAGGCAAAAAAAAATAACATGGATAAACATAGTGAGAACATATTTAAAAAACATAAGAGAGCTAGATGCAGAATTGCAGATAAACAAAACTCACCAAAACATTTGACATTTTTCTATTAAGGAAACATAATAAACTATTTTGATATTAAGTAAAATTTGTTTATTTATTTAATTATCTATTTTGTAAACAACATCCAACTTTATGTGAATCTTGGACCATAATCTTCATCACTTGCACTTTGGTCCCTAGCATAGTTAGTAAATTCGTGTTTAAATAGCGAATAAAACGTGAAAATCGTTTAACGTATCAATCGGCCGTAGGTTTCAAAGATATGGCATTGTTCACGATTAATTGGAACGAGACGAATGATTCGCGGACTCTATCTGAATGATTAAAGTTATTTATAAAAGTAAAACCAACCAAAATCTAACACATACTGAGTACCTTCTATTTATTGTCACTTCACTTTTTCTTTATTTCTTTTGCACTCTATTCTCTTTTTGGAAAACGAAACTGACACGTCTGCAATATCATTTTCTATATCTCTGCACTTTTCCCCTTCTTTTTTAACAATTTCTCTCCCTTTCTTTAACCATGAGTATTGGAATCATAGATTCTTAGCCAATTGCAATTGAACTCGGGGAGAGTTCAATAGCAGCCACAGGCCAAGGCTAATACATGTCCCTTTTAATCTCTCTTAACTATGGTTAAAGATTCACTAATCATTGGGGTTCAAAAATATAGCCTTAGTTTAAAAGAAGTACTCTAGTTATGAATTTTTTACCCTTACCTTAAGATTATTTTTTTCAACTCTAAAGTTATATTGTTGAATCTCAAGGGTTGGTTAATCATAACCATAGTTAATAAAGGTTAAAAGGGACACGTGTTGACCTGTGGGTGGCTGTGATTCGATCTCGAACTGTGATCCGTCATAAGTGATTGGTTAATTTTTTTTTCACAATCTCTCTTCCTTCTCTCTCAATTTGATATATTTATCTCCCCCATTCATCCCTCACAGCCACTCGATCATGACCCTCGTCATCTCACCGCTCACCACCATCTCACTACTCTCCATGGCTGTCACCAGTCACAACTCAAGATCATTCACTGTCGGAGGTTACTTATCTATATAAGTGATCGGTCATAAGTGACCAATCATATTCGTGGACTATTTCATATTTTATTTTATATATTTGGTCACTTATTTTTATTCGATTCCATTAAATTTTAGGTGGACGTTCATATTATATATGCATTTTAGCCGAATTTTTCACGAATTTTTTAGTAGTGGCCCGAATTATGCTCGAATTATTTTCGTACTGCACTTTTAAAGTCTCGTGTTTTTTTCACTAAATTTTTAAACGAATTATTAAATGACTATTCCAAATTATAAACGAATAATTTCCATACCGAATGTTTGTCATACGTTGAAATACTAACTATGGTCCCTAGCCAATGACACCTATGCATCACTATGCAACCATGTCTTTATTGGCCTAAACTCCGATGCAAGCACTAGGAATCATAGCTAGATGAAGCAATCGCCTAGGCAACACTACACTGACTGGGACTGGGTGCAATGAAATACAAAGATGATAGTAGTGGATGATTCCACTTGAACAGATATCAGAGCTCTTGCAAAGCCTCATGCACACTAATATAGTCACAATTATCAATAGAATCAAGCAGGCAAATCCCTCACGAACACTATTATAGTAACGATTACCAGTCAATCACACACTCGTTCTATGAATTTCTTCTTTTTCTTATAATCGAGATTTTGAGAAATGGATATAGAAACAATTCAGGAATAAATAAATATAAAAAGATATCCAACAATTTGATTAGATAATATGCAAACTAAGTAGTTTATTCTATCGAACTAAACGAATTATTGTGAAATTTATGAATAATTCACGAAATTTGGAAATAATTCGCAAAATCCATGAATAATTCAGGAAACCTATAATTCGCGAATAATGCTCCGTTTGTTTTGACGTAAAATAGGGGAAAACAAATTAATTCCTTAGAAAATGTTAATTATGTGTGTTTGTTTGTCCGTAAAACCTTTCGTAAGTAAAATGATTTATGGAAAAGGAACCACTTTTCTAGAAAATGACATATTTCAAAAACTCGTAAGTCATTTTAACGTAAAATATCAACCTCTTTTTTTTTAAAAAAATTAGAAATTACAAGAATACCCTTATAATATATATATATATATATATATATGTATAAAAAAAAAATTCAGCCTTATTTTCAAGAATGCAACCTAAACTGAGTGGAAAATTCACATTTTATCGTAAAAGTTTTTCTTTCGTAAATGATTTACATCGTAAAACCATTTACGTGCAAACCAAAGGAGCATAAATCGGAGAATAATTCAGCACAGCTAAAATTAGCGAATGATTTGTGAATTTTAAAAAAATTTGGAGAATTTTGTTACTATGATCGCAACGGAGAATAGAGTAATCGAGTAACTTTAATGTTTAATATATATATATATATATATATAATTAATGTATTATAGCTTTGGGCCCTGGCTTTAGGGAAACTAAGCCCTAGCCCGATCCAAATAAATAGGGACCTAAAATTTTTTAGCTCGGCCCTAACCCTATGGAGCTTAATTAAGACTAAAACCGGACAATTTTTGGGCCGGACCAACCCTATCCATTGACACCACTATTGATGGGCTTTGAGACATCCAAATGCACAAAGGATTACATGCAGCAGGCTACTTTTTGAACCCCACATATGCTATAATCCTAAGTTCAAAGCAGACATAGAGGTGAAGCAAGGTGTACGAATGCATAGAGAGGATGACCATAATTTCACGAGAGGGTTATTATTGATGAGCATGGACTTGTTCAAGAGTACCAAGGGTCTACCTGGAAGAGAGAGGGCCAATTTTAGAAAGAAATCAAAACAACTAGGTAATTTAAGTTTTTAGATTATTTATTAATTATTGATACTTTATTATTTGATTACTTAAATATATAAATATTTCATAAAAAATTATAGTATTTTGGTGGGAGAGCTGCGAGGATACTGCCCTAGATTTGCATAGGATATACGTATACTTAGCCTTATGTGCAGCTCAGGTGGATGCGAACAAAATTTGTGCACTTTCAAGCATGAAATTACAAATACTACATTTTGTTTTCATAAACTTTTTAAATCTACATACCTTGTAGTGTTACATTATGTTTTATGTCCTTACATTTTACATATTGTGTGTAGATCCACTAGAATAGAGGGAACAAATTAGAAAAAAAGAGGCTCAATGCACTTGTATTTGTGAAATACAATATGCAATTGAAGCTTCAGCAAGAGAAGAGGGTAGATACAACTTACGATCCCACATGCCTTTCATATATGGAATCTAGTGACGAGTGGATCATTGAAAATCAAGATTCAGATCTTCCTGATAGCCAAGAGTCCCAAGACTGGTTGAACTTAAATGAGTGTTTTCACAACGCAGAAGGTACTAGTGAAGCCAAAGTAAGATGGCAAGGTATGTAGTATTGTACATTTAAATTTCAATAAGCAAAGATAGTTATATTTTAAATATTATAATCCACAATCATATTATTACTCCTCTATAGGTCCAAGGAGAATGCTTTATAAGAAGACAGTATGAAAAGAAATGTGAAAAGAAAGGGTTCAAGACTTATGTTTCTACATCGGAATCTGAAGATGTAGATGACGCAGGGGATAAAGATATTACTGGTCTTGAAGTAGATGATGGCTCATATTGATATTGGTCTTATTTATTAGATGATGTTTTGGGGGTATGTTCACATTTTGCTAGATGTATAGAATCAAATGCTCATTACTTGGTTTTAATAGTAGATATGACTTAAATCTTTCGGATAGTTTGGTACTGCATTATTTTTTTTGTATTTTCTGCAATTTTAAAAAAAATAGATTGAATCCTACAATTTAGGATTTCAATCGTATGGGTCTGAGATTTTTTTTTTGCAATTTGATTAGCTTCATTGAGAAGCCAAAATAAAGGTAAGGGGCAAACCAGCAAAGGTGGAGGGACTTTCTAAAGAGGTCAACCATCAAATTCTCCTACATGTTCTCTGCTCAGTTGTGTTGGGACAGTGGAATAGTAGGAAGTATAAGAAAGCTTCTCATGAGTGTTTGTTACTAAAAAAATAAATTTCACTGGAGCTTGTTGGGAAACTCTGTTCCAGCTGGAACTTGAGGCCTATTTAGAGATGGACTCAATACTATTTTTAAAAAATGTATCTATTAGGACAAGACATATTTGAAGGGGCAAAGAAGGAATCATTTGGAAAGATCCAATTCGATTTTCTTGGGCTTCTAAACAGAGGGAATGCCTTTTAGCTGTGGATGCTCGTAGGCAAATCGCCATTCTAGAGACTATTGATAAGTTTGAAGAGCCTATTATATTTCTCTTGATAATGACCTTAAAAGTGCCAAAAATCTATCGGAATCACAAGTGTATGGGGCATCCCTAATTACAAATTTATGATTTTTTTTGGCCAAATATATTTGGGATTCAATCCCCTAGGATCCCCCTCCTTAATCAATAACAATAATGCTTTCAAACCTTCGTGGAACTTTGAATATGCCTCCTACAATTTCTCCACTATCTCTCCATAACTAAACCCACTCCTTGGGTAACTAACCACCCATTATATGGCTAACAACGAAGTATAAAGAAGTAGGATTTTCCAATCCAGACTGTAAAAATAACATGTCTTCATTAAACTCCCAACATAACCCTACTTCAAATCACCCAATGAGATTTAGAGAACCCGAAGAAATGCAGAAAATCATTCAACACAACTAGGGTTACGTACCTTTTTCTCATAATAAAATAAAAACAAATAAAATTAAATAATATGACCACTTCGAGGGGGTAAAACCTACTTCAAGAACTCTCATTCATTCATCTTCTCCTTCTAAAGCAAAACCATTACAACCATTTTATAGTGATCACTACTAATTACAAACCACCCACTATCTCTCAATAACTAATTAACTACACTCACTCCCTACATAACTAATCACCCACTATTTGAATATGTATCATTCTATCTCCCTTGAAAGAACCTTTTCCTCAAGGTTTAGGAACAACATAATCTTTAGATCCTCGTGTAAGAGCAATAGAAATCGATAGAAATGGATGCCGTTGGGATAAAGGTGACCCCTTCGAGGGGGTCTTCCTCATAATACCCGCTTCGAGGGGGGTTTCCTCCAACCTTTAGCCTTCACAACATCAATCTTCACCACACAATCGCAGAACCTTGGCTCTGATACCATCTGTTACGTATCTTTTTCTCATAATAAAATAAAAACAGATAAAATTAAATGATATGACCACTTCGAGGGGGCTTAACCTCCATTGATACCACTTCAAGGGGGAAAAACTTCCTTCAAGAACTCTCATTCATTCATCTTCTCCTTCTAAAGCTAAACCATTACAAGCATTTTATAGTAATTACTACCAATTACAAACCACCCACTAACTCTCAATAACTAATTAACTACACCCACTCCCTACATAACCAATCACTAACCACCCACTATTTGAGTACTTATCAACTAGAAAAAGCAAGATTAAGAACAAGAGGAGCACATTCCAGAAGGGAGAAACCCTAAATTGTACTCAAAAACTATTAAACCCTAAAAATCTCCCTAATGGCGTTCCTAAAGAAAGAAAAATGGGGAAATTAGGGTTTCCGAGTGTTTTGAGATATGAAGACACGAAAAGAAATCAGAAAGTTTAGGAGTCGTTGAGTTACCTGTAGAACCAGAGCGCGGATGGAGAGAGAAACCGAAGCTCGAAGAGAACTTCAGATCCAACTGAAATTAAAACAAGCCGGCGTGAAGTCTCGATGTAAATATAAACCCTAGAAATAGTGCTGTCAAACGGATCGGGTAGATCCATATAAGTAAGATACGAGGCTGTCCAAGCCCAAAGTATTAAACCAAACCAAGCCCAGCTCAAGATCCGTAGGGCTGAAGGAATCAAGCCGTAGCCCGGCCGAGTCGGGTTCGGGCTCTTTCTATAAATTTCTCCCACGACTATTTCAATGTGGTTTGCAGTCTCTTTTCATTGTAAATCTTATTATTGTGTAATATGAAATATGTATCTTTTTTTATATTTACAATTTTAATTTTCATTTCAATTTTGTTAATATTCTACATTTTTGAGAAATGGGAGATGTACTAGCGTCTGGCTCCAATTTTGAGTACAAAATGCCAAACTTTTTGAATTAGGTTTTCACTTTTATCTTTTAGCTCCTCTTTACACATGAAATGATAACTTCTTGTCACATGAATTTTGAAATAATCTTACCTCTAAGAACACATGACATAGTGGAAGCTGAAGGAAGAAACTAACTTAATTCATGTGAGTTATACTCTTTTATTCCAAAATATATATATATAGTGCTTTTATAAATTAATTCATATTCCTATCTAACCATATCTGTGTGTGTAAAATAAAAAATAAAATTTGACAAATTGAATATACCTTAATAAAGATAAGTCCACCGCCCAACCTAACTTCTGACCGATCTAACCTACTAACCAGGGTTGTTAATGAGCCGAGCTTGAGCAGGATTAAAAAGCTCATCGAGTTGAGCCAAGCCAAGTGAGTGAGCTCGTTTAGATAACGAGCTGAGCTCGAGTAAGAGGTAGCTCAGCTCGGCTCGGCTAATTCAATGAATACTCATGTACAGTTATACCCCTACTAATATTGAGTTTTACATTAAAAAATATAAGAAAATGAAATAAGTTTTTTTAATTAAGAACATGAAATGTTCATCAGGTTAGTGAAAGCACTATTTTATCTTCCTATTTTCTTTGTACCCCACTATTTAATACCTTAATTGTTAGAATATCGTCCCTATTATACAAATTTTTTTATAAAAAATTAGAGTTTAACAAGCTGGCTCGAGCTCGATGATTTGTGGACGGCCGAGCCAGAGCTGAACTTTTCAACCTTGAGCCGAGCCAAGCCAAGCCTGAGCAACATCAAAAATCCAACAAGCCGAGCTTGAGCAATGCCCAGCTCTACTCAGCTCGTTTACACCCCTACTACTAACATAGTTAAATGATAACCGCATCAAAAATAAAATTTAAAATAATAATAATAATAAGTCCCATGTAAATTGAGGAATGAGGATAAGAAAATATTGTCCCTCATAATATGTATTAACATAATATATCACTAGCGGGTGACACATGCGATGCACGTGAGAGCGAGGGGAAGGAGCTAACCACAGTTAATAGGAGTTAAAAGGGACACGTGTTAATCCACGGGTGTGATTGAACTCGCTAGTGGTACGTGAGATGCACGTAAGAGCTAGGGGAACGAGTTAACCACAATTAATAGGAGTAAAAGGGTCACGTGTTAACCCGCGGGTGCAATTGACTCTACCTGAGTTCAATCGTGATTGGTTGTGATTCAAAATAGATAGATAAGCAAGGGAAATTTCGAAGTTAAATCAAAGACAAGGGGTAGTTTGGGAATTAAAGCAAAAATTAAATCAAAGTTTTGTTTTTAAATGAGGGTAATATGGGAATTTCGGAAAAATCATCTACGGCTGCCTCCCGCATTATAATTGTAAAGAAGAAGAAAAGAATAAAGATATATAATTATATTATAATTGATATTAAGGGTCAGGCCTGCTATTTTAGGCTCATTTTCAAATATCCCCAACTTTTATTCCTTTTTCCAGGCGATTGGTTGGGCATACCCCTGGTACTTCAACCAGCCTTCACACCCATGCAAACATGTTTCACATTTTGGAAGGCTTTATTGAATCGTCCGGCATCCAAAATGGATATTGGATATCACACAAGACCTCACTATTTCGGGCCTCAAATTTCGGCAAATCTGGCTCACGCGTAACAACCGGGTCTTTGACAATAAGGTTCCGAATCCAGGAAATATCAGTGTCCCAAAACTTAACCCTCACGTAGTTGGCCAGTGACTGGTCTGGTCTGGTCTGGTCTGGTCAAGGTCAAGGTTCTCCTACAGCCGGAGGAATAGTATTTGGTTTGGCTCTTGTCTAGTCCCCATCCCACATGTCAACGCGTGTCCCTTTTAACGCCAATTAATTGTGGTTAAGATTTACTAACCCTTATGTTATATTTGGTTGCCGAGAAAATAGGTGAAACCATGGAAAATAAAAGAAAATATCATATTTCTAATATTATACAATTCGTATTTGTGTTTTGTCTTTTTTTTTTTTTCATGTTTTCACTTATTTTCTCGGCAACCAAACATATGGTTAGGGTTCAACCGTCTTACCTTGGTTTTAATATAATTAACCTTAAGTGTTAAAATTTCTCAACTACAGATTAAGGGGCTGTGTGGGTGAGGCCAGACAGTTTTGGTCTGGTAAGGGCCAGACCAAATCAGTTCTCACAGCCAGACCATAGGTTAGGTACTAAACTTTGCATGGGTGTATAAGAGTCCAACAATCCTTGAAAATTTTTTTATTATTTTTATAGGTAAGGGAACAATCCTCCATTAGTTATGTCCTTTTGAAGTGATCGAGTGGATTTACCTTTATGACATCTTAGCAGTAACGTCTGACTATGTTTAGGTGTTACTTTACCTCCTTAACCCAAAAAAAAAATTACATAGGCTGAGCTGACCTGCCATGGGAAATTCACTATGATCATATCATCGACTTTGGTCTATCATTTGTAAATGGAGTGGGCTTAGCCCACCTCAGTAGCATTTCCTCTGTATCTTTCAGGTGCTAGTTCTGAGCCCGTGTCTCTTTTTCGTTCACCAAAAAAAAAGGGTAAAACAACAATTGACCTTTCCTTTTCTGGTCCCATCCAAATGTAAGATAAGAAATGAAAGAACTTAGGAACCTTGATCAGCCACGCTTGCACATAGGGAAACTTTTTCACTTAGTGCTGTCTGTCTGGATGCATCTGATAATATAAGAAGAAGAAATATCTCTCTCTACTAATTCCTATCCTTCTTTTATGACTTTTCTGCTATGGTGACTATATCCCATCTTGACCTTGGTTTCTCTTTTTTTTATAAATTATCTTTTTGGCTTTCAATCATTAATGATGAGTGCTTGGAAATAGAGAGAGCCAACCAACAAGGACTTCCACAAAGGGAACAAAAATAAAAAGCCTCAAAAACTCACTTTCATTTTCTTAAGCCTAAGGTACATATCACAACAAACTAGTACAAATAAAGGAAAAAAAAAAGACCATCATAAGGACTACACCTTCCCAACAAGGAAGATGATAAAAATCTAAGATCATCTATGCAAAAACACCCCATCCATCTGCCTTTCCCAAGCTGTTTTTCAAGCATTACAAAACCCCACATTTAATCTTGAGCTAGTTTCCAGCAAGAACCAGAGACTGATGAAGGAAGGATTTCGAACTGTACAGTAATTGAACAACTATAGGAGCAGTACATGCCCTTGTTCCTGAGACTGCTCTTCTCCAAACCATCTGTGATTTTTTTTTAACAGAAAGAATACTGGCTGCATCAAATCCTGTTATCTTCTAAGTATAAAGGGGGGAGGCAGACGGCCTGGGATAAGAAGCAGCGTCTCTGTTGCAAGTTTCGGCTGCATTCCTGTGATGCTTGGGTCCACTGCTAGATTTGCTGTCACGATTAGGGTGGTTTTCGTTTCGGGTGATTCTCTCCGTGTCTTTGGAGTCCTGAAGCTGCTCCAATGCTGTTACCACGTCATCCATGTTTGGCCTGAACTTGGCTTCTGAGGATAGGCATTGGAGTGCAAGGTAAGTTGCCTTCAATGCTCCACTCATTGAGTATTGGCTGTCAAGACGGGTGTCCAGAATGCGGAAAATTTTACGTTTATTGGTCATGTAAGGCTTGGCCCATTCTACCAGGTTGTGTTCTCCAGATGGCCGGTTCTTGTCCACTGCTCTTCGGCCAGATAACATTTCTAGGAGAACAACTCCAAAACTATATACGTCGCTTTTGGCAGTTAGATGACCTTCACAAGAAAAGGTTGGTGATCAGAAGGTAGGAAATATCGTTGTTTCTCTCTAGGAGTTAAGACTATGTAATTAATCGCAGTAAGCTAGAACTCAATACACTTGAATTAGTAAATAATAGCTGACATGGCTAATTAGGCATCCTAATTAAGCAGGTGAGAAATGCTGGATCTTTTTCCACAGGTGTGGGATGGGAGGGGAGAACAGAACTAACAAAGAAGTAAAAGGAGGATATCGGAATCAAATTGGACCTCTTCCCTACAGGTTGGGTTTCTAAGGGAGAACAAAACTTAAAATAAATAAATAAATAAGAAGCAAAAAAGGAAGACAATGGAAACCCTCCACCTATTATCACAATTTAAATAGTCTTTTGGAAAAGGTAATCTGCATCCTCATTCTTTTCAGATTGCAAGGAGAGAAATTCTGGCATAATAAATGAAGAAAAGACCCAGTTCAGTGTCCTCATTGTCTTAAAATTTTAAAAGAAGAGAAGGGGGTCAAATCCTATTTGTTCTCTTATGATTTCAGGCAGAGATGTCACCCATGTGTAATGGACACAATTCTATACCTATGCTACAAAATACCTTTTATTCCAAACTGTAGAAGTTGGGTCAGAGTGAGAAACAAGACGTGAGTGGGGAAGTAGGTGATTTAATAGAAGATTATATCAACTAATGCAAAAACGAAGGAAGAAATACAGGAAGGTGCACAGCAGTGAAATAGGTTCACGTGGATTTGGGATTTATAACAACATGACAAAAACATGAACTGAATAATACCTGTGGCTAGATACTCTGGAGCTGCATACCCATAAGTCCCCATGACCCTAGTAGAGACATGGCTCTTATCACCTGTTGGTCCATCCTTGGCCAGCCCAAAATCGGAAAGCTTTGCATTGTAGTTCTGTGATTCAATAAAAAAAAAATGTAGTGAGAGAGCAAGTGTAAATTTACTAGACGAACTCTTGTAGAACTAAATCAAATGCAACCATATAATACAAGTGCGAGCAAATATGCTTTACAGGTTACATACCGAATCGAGCAGGATATTAGAAGTCTTGAAGTCCCTATATATAACTTTTGTTTCGGCACTGTGAAGAAAGGCAAGCCCCTTTGCAGCACCAAGAGCAACCTTCATACGGAGGTTCCAAGAAAGAGGTTGGAAGTAAGAACCCCCTGTTCCAACAACAATTTAACACGTCAACCACTGAATACAATATTAGGAGTATTGGGGTCCGAGAATATGTTTCAATGTGAAGTAAACAAAAGAATAACTCAAAAAAGTTGGTCAAGAGATCGATATAAAGAACTCACTCCTGAACAGATGATTCTCCAAGCTTCCACGAGGCATGAACTCGTATACTAGAAGCCGGTGCTCATCCTCTAAGCAGTACCCGATCAATTTTACAAGGTTAGGATGATACAGTTGTCCCAGATAATTAACTTCTGCCTGTAAGTCCAAAGGAACCACAGAAAATGAATCTTCCCATCTAAAAGTACTAAACTTCGTAGCAGTCAGAAAGTCAGAATGTTAAAGCTACCAATTGCTAGAATAATTAGAGAAATCCTGATATTTTTGTTTGCTGGCATGGTCCACTAGGATAGCTCAATCCTAGAAGATCACTCATGGAATGTTAAATACCCAATGTACACTACATTCTTCTCTGTCCAACTGCACCCTACTCAACTAAAAACTTTACAAGGATTCCTTACTAACATAAGATCCAAATATCCAATACGTCAAAAGTACGAAGCTGAGTCAGATCTCCAAGAACACACAGAATTCTAAGAAGGGGGCAAATGATACTCACCAGCCATTCCTTGTGACCTTGGTAACCTTCTTGATTGAGCCTCTTCACAGCGATTACCATGCCGGTCCCAGGCTTAGTTGCTGTAAATGCCTGCTCATCAATCCACCCCTTAAAAACCGAACCAAAGCCACCTTCTCCCAACACACTATCAGGACGGAAGTTTCTGGTGGATGTTTTGAGATCGCCAAAGCTGAAGCTCTTCAAATTAGGTGACTGCAAAATCTCACCCTCGCTCCGAGGAGTTGGAGGCACTGAAGCAAATGAGACCTTGCTACTCGAACCACTTAAGTCACTTCCATCTTTGCTAACATATTTCGAACTCACCCCTACATAGGCCAATGTGATATATCTAAATTCATTTATCAAGCCAAATTATAAACAACACTTTCATGGGTATTCAAGAAAACTTAAATCTTTGATCAAAACATCAAGTTCCACAAATCATTAACCACACGAGTCACGACAGCCTCATAAAAACAGTACAAAATCCACAAGTTTCACTAAAATCCCATTCTGGAGAATTGAACTTCCAAATTATGTAGAAACTAAATCAGAACATCTATCTATATGCAAAATTTGCAGGAAAACACAAAGTGCATCATAACCAAACCACAAGGTTCAGTAGATCTCAAATAAAAATACTAAGCGAAAATGATTGGTAAGAAATATCCAATGTATTGAGATCATCAAATTCCATCCAATATGGATCAAGCTATAAACAAGGCCAGCGTTTTAACCATATCAACCTACCTTAGAAGAACAATAAGCAAATCCCCGTATAAAAAAAAATTCCATCAAACTGAACTCAAACGATTGGGCAAAATCCAAAATTTCCCACAAATATACCTCAGACCTAACTCAGCATAATCAATATTTTGAGAGAAAAAACAAAAAGATGCAACATCATCAAAACTAAAATACAGAAAAGATAAAAATCCGGAAGAGAGAAACAGAGAAGGCAGAATCCAATCAAAACATCCACAAATGTTTAGTAACAGCAAATTAAGTTTAAGGAAAAAAATCAATAAAATCACACTTTTCACCCAAATAAAGAAATGATTATTCAGGCAGACATAAAGCAACAAAATCTCCGAGTCAAGTTCACCAAAATCCAGATTCAAACAAACACAGCTCAATCAAGCAAAAGAAGGAAGAAAAAAAAAAACAGAGAAATCTCAGTACCTGTGTGAACTGGACTCTCAGCCTTGATTCGAGCGCTCCAGCAAGCCCCCATGAAAACAAAACTCTCCCTTTTTTGCTCCTTCACCAGCTTTCCTTCTTCGCCCTATAGATTAACAAGGGTTTAGGTGCAAAGAACCCGAAAAAAGGAACCAGATCCATGAAGCAAAGCAGATCAGGTGTGAAAAGAAAGTTTTTTTCTGTAAAATTAGGTGTAACCCACAAAGAAAAACCTCCCCAATCGATTGTTTTGACTGCAGATTCGATTAAAAAACGAAAACAGAACAAAAATACAACACGAAAAGAAATCAAATCACCTCTTTTCTGCAGTAGGAACACCAAAACACAGAGATTTCGAATTGAAATTTGTTCGTAGAGACGAAAAGGAGAAGGAGAGGATTTTGCTTTTATGTTTGTTTAGTTTCGCGGAAGCTCTTTGTTTAGACTTTGGGGAAGGAGAGACGGTTGACCTGGCTTCAGCTTTCGTTTCTTCGCTGAAAGAAGAGAGAGAGATAAAGGAAATGACATTAATGGTGGGATGGTCCCGCTCAAGCTTATCCTCTCTCTCTCTCAAACCTGATACTAATAATTAGCGGCTCTGATTTCAGCCGTTGGATTAGCATCAAAAGTTTAAGCCTATTTAGTGATGTCTCAAGGCTTGGGTTCAAAACCCGTTCCTGTTAACTCCCTAGCCATCACGCTTGCCTTCGAGATAAATAGTAAAATTTAATTTTTCGCGAGCTGAGCTTGGCTTGGCTTGGTTATAGGCGGTTATTATCGAAAGAAGTCTTTTCTAAGGCTCAGGGTTGGCGAAAACAGAAAGATGGTCTCCGGCATCCATACATCATGCGAAAGGTGGCCCGAGAAAGTGGAAAAATCATTTCATTTTCTCTCCTATTATTTTGACTTCTCCTCACTTGATATCTCTCCCCTCTTTTCTCATCTATTAATGGCCACATGCCCGCTAGTGTATGGTGAAGTCAAAATCGTGGGACCCATGATTTTGACTTCTCCACCATATGTACTATATTTTGTGGACACCTAAGAGGAGCCTTTCGGATTCGCTAGAGAGAATCCAAAACCCTTTTCTACTATTAAAAATAAAAATAAAAACAATGTTTCAACCTAAAGTATGTATATAATAATAATAAATGAAATAGTTAACGTACCTATAAAATCTATTTTGAAAACTAAGGCTGAACCTCTTGGTCCAACGATCCACTCTTAAATACTCACTATTTACGTGTTTAATGGATATATTAAAGCCAATTTATGTGTATAATGGAACCAATAAATAAATAATTAAACAAAAATATTAGCACTAGTCGCATTCTTCATCATACAGAAGTTGGTGGCAACAAGTGTTTAAAAATAAAATGCTTCACTTTTCTGTTGTTACAGTGTATCTCTTAACTGGATGATTTAGAATCCATTCAAGGTGTATAAGATCATAGTGTAGCCTAACCCACTAACAAATGCTAAAATAAGAGAAGAGTTAACGAGAACAAATTACATAACAGGAACACATCCTCGAGCGAGCTTCACTTGGATATGAGAATGACAAGGCACAATTAGTACATAAGTGAGTTGGACTTGTGCCTTAGGACCTGTTGTGGCTAAGTTCGAATGCAGTTTATCCACCGCCAAGCAAATGTTGCAGCACAGAACATGGCTCATTTAGTTTTAACTGAAAGCATTGGGAGGTCGTCTTTTCCCTCCCTATTTTCCGATATGGGATACTCACCCGCACACAGATCTTTTATGTATTACTTTCCTAAACTAAATGACTATCTCTTAAACCCCCCCCCCCCCCCCCCCCCCCCCCCCCCAAAAAAAAAGTGTTGAAGAATTTATGCCGAATATCTTAACAATAATAATTAAGGATTTTGCTAGCCCCAATCGTGAATCTTCTAAAGACATAACTGGGGTGCTACAAATGGCGAACACTCTCTTACTTTTACTTTTAAAATTATTAAATTAATGAAAATTCTCCACGTGGTAGGTCCATCCTCTTGAAAAATTTAGAGTAAATGCAACTGGGCCAGCACTCCTCAATAATTAATTGGGAAATAGTTAACTTGGTAAGCATTTAAGAGGGCCACCGATAGATGGATGCTTAACTTTGTAAATGGACTCAGCTTTGTAAATGGACTCCATGGATCCGCCTATCACTACTCTAATTAATTAGTCATTTCTATAAATTTACTCCGACCATTATGATCAATGGATGGGGTAAGGGTACGGATAAGATCTTTCCCTTATCAATTACATAGGATTTGAACTCATCCAGTAAATGGTTGCGTTCTTAGATTTTATATAGTATATTTTTCCAAATTTTACAAGTCCGAAGAGAGTTAGAATCTTATTCAATTGCAATTGAACTCGAAGAGTTCAATCGCAGTCACAAAACCTCTTTTATCACTGATTAAGAATTTTTAACCCTCAAAGTTAATATTCTTTTAATTTTTAAAAAAAATTAATGCTAGATTGTTGAACCCTAATAATTAATAAATCGTAATTATAATTAATAAAGTTTAAAAAGAACAAGTGTTTGACTTGTGGGTTCCATACTTGGGAAGAGTTCGATTGGCAATTGAATATGGTGCCAACTCTTCCTAACGTACGGCATCACATAAACAAAAGTGAATGACGAATAGCCTCGAGTTAGGCTGACGTCATTCATATGTCAACTTGATCAAATAATAACATTTAATCTCCATTTCTTTTCTTTTCTACTCTAGAGCCTAGACCATTCTATTTCCACGAGAAAAAAAAGAAACCCATTGTAACATAATTTCAACAAATCTTAGTTGTAATAATCATTCAATCAAGTTGACCAGGAGCTACTAGATATCCTAGGTGGGGTCCATCCATGATCCAACCCTTGCAGTGTCATGAAACCATGGTCCCACTCGGACTCGGCTGTAGATCACCAGGGACAAGACACGGCTCGAGAGCCGAGGGACGAGTCGGTGCGCCAGCTGCTCGCCAACCGTGCCGTCCTGGCTTTTGTCAACACTCGGCATCCTCGTGCCCCGATTAAAATATAATTTAATATTTTAAAAAGAGTTTTGATTAGGGATATTAGAGACATTAAAAAAAAAAAAAAGGAAGGGATTAAGGCAAGAGTCAAAGGGTGGTGATCTGTCCGTCCGCCAGTGAACGAGATTGACGGGGGGCTTCTTTTTTGTTGGTCTAATTTTCAAAGAAATCAATGGTTCAGGATTTTGAAGAGTAAGATTGAAGGCATGATCATAGGCTATCGTACATCCTATCTACACCCCCTTGGCTTAGATGGCATGGCAAGGTGTGCCTAACATGCCTTAATGTCAAAAGCTTAACACTCATTAGTTGAAAGCATAAGAGGAATGCTAATTGCTAATCATACTTTTACCATCCAAACTTTCACTTTTTAAGATAATAAAATAAAGCAAATAATCACCTCCCCTTTTTAACTCCTTTCAACTGTAATTAATTAGTCAAGCAATTACGGTAGCAATCCTCTTTGTAATCTTACAAGAGAACTTTCGAAGAAAGCTAACCAAATAAGGACAACAGATGGTGCAGCTAGAGCAATAAAGGGTGTTGGGTAATTCAATAAGAATAGTAAGGTCAGGAATTCCCGTCTTTGAATGGATCCTCTAGCAATAGTTGTATAATAACTAAAGCATCTACCTTTGATTTTAAGGGAAAAATTAACCACAAGGATTCACTGAAGTTCAAGGACAATTAAAGGGGCTTTCGGAGGGAGGAGCAATAGTCTCTACTTCTCGTCTACTTCTCGTTGGAGGAGTAGAGACTATTGCTCATAAAACAAATGACACATCAGCCAGTCCAACTGTAGACCCCTCATTTGTTTTATTATGTAAAAATGGTGAGAGTTGGGATTGTGGGAGTAAGTTTAGCATTCTTCAAAAAAATATATAAATTTCATAAATTTTCTTTTCTAATAAATTTCACAACTAGTCCTACTTTCTAGCATGCCCTAATAGGGTGGCAGTTGGGTCGAGTTCGGGTTTCAAAATCTTTGTAAATGTGTCGGGCTTTGGTCAGATATATTAAAAATAACCTAGAGTCAAGTCCAAATATGGCCCATTGACACCCCTAGTCTCTACTCTTATTAAGAAAATCAACACATATCCTTACTTTAACCAAAAAATAAAAAATTAGAATATCGGAGAATAGGTCTACGGTAACAATCCTCTTCGTAATCTTATAAGATAGCAGTCGAAGAAAGCTAACCAAACAAGGGATGGTGCAGCTAGAGCAATAAAGGGTGTTGGGTAGTTCAATAAGAGTAGTAAGGTTAGGAATTCCCGTCTTTGAATGGATCCGCTAGCAATAGTTGTATAATAGCTAAAGCATCTACCTTTGATTTTAAGGGAAAAATTAACCATTAGGATTCACTGAAGTTCAAGGACAATTAAAGGGGTTTCGGAGGGCGAGGAGGAGTAGAGACTATTGCTCATCAAACAAATGACACATCAGCCAGTCCAACTGTAGACCCCTCATTTGTTTTATTATGTAAAAATGGTGAGAGTTGGGATTGTGGGAGTAAGTTTAGCATTCTTCAAAAAAAATATAAATTTCATAAATTTTCTTTTCTAATAAATTTCACAACTAGTCCTACTTTCTAGCAAGCCCTACTAGGGTGGCAGTGGAGTCGAGTTCGGGTTTCAAAATCTTTGTAAATGTGTCGGGCTTTGGGTCGGATATATTAAAAAATAACAAAGATTCAAATCCAAATCTGGCCCATTGACACCCTTACTCTCTACTCTTATTAAGAAAATCAACACATATCCTTATTTTAACTAAAAAAAAAAAATTAGAATGTCGGAGAATAGGTCTACGAAGCCTCTTAGGACAATTCACTCAACGAGCAATGCTAAGTCCACTTTCCGGTTGTCTACTCTTCGATAGTTTTTACTATTTTTATATAAGAAGACAAAATAAATGTGGTGAGACCCACAAAAAAGTGTCATATTATTTTGCCTTCTTGTTTATAAAAATAGAGGAGAGTGAATGACCGGAAAGTGGACTTTCTTTTTACTTTTTGGGTGAAAGATAACTTCATAGATTATGAAATTGCAGATTTTGAGAGACGATTGAAAATGTGAGGAAAGTCTGGCAAAGATAACATTCGATGTTGAGAAGACCAGTTGTAAATACTTTCATTGAGAGCTTGTTGAGCTGAATGATGGACAAGAGAGTTGGCGGACCGGATTATATGTTGTAGCTCCATGTTGCTACCGTGACTCTGCAATTACTAGATGTCTTCAATTATGGAAGAAATTTCTCAATGGGCGTTATTTGTAATCCCATTCAGAAGCTCAATGATCCCTTTAGAGTCAGACTCAATAATGATCCGCCCCTAGCAATGATGTGCAGCTCCCTGTAAACCCAATTGAATGGCCTCCGGGTCTGCTATCCTCGGAGATCCACCATACAGAGCCTTCCAAAAATAACTTAGGACAACACCCTCATGGTCTCGAGCTACCGCCCCGCACCCACAACCATTTCGTTTGGAAGAGTAGCACTATCAACATTGATCTTTATTGTAGCACCCCAGACTTTTTCATCCTTAATGAATACCACCTTCATAGCTAATTGGCCATTTTTATAGTCTAATTAATAAATGAGGGAGAAATCGGAAATTCCGAAACGTCAGAAATGTTCGTTTTCGAAAGACGGATCCAACGCAAGTTGAATCGTCGAAATCCGACAAGCGAGTCAAAAGATATGGTCAAAACAGTCCAGACATACAGAAGACCGATCGCTCGGTCCAGTCAGCGATCGATCGGTCCATAACCGATCGATCGGTAGCTATCGCACGGTCAGAAATTTTGTATGGGGAAATTTTCCAGAGAGTGAGTTTTTGACCGGTCGATCGGTCATAAACACCAATCGCTCGGTAGGCAACCGATCGATCGGTCATAACCACCGATCGCTCGGTCTTCGCGTTTTTGCAGAAATTTCAGTAAGGGCTTTATCGTCTTTTGGGGGTTAAACCCTTTCTCCTTAAGGCTTGCCCGAGCCTTAGGGCATCATTCACTATACTTAGAGAGATTTGGGAGATAAGAGAGAAGAGAAAAGGGTTTCCTAAACCTAGGTTGCTTTTGGAGAAGAAATCAAAGGGGTGAAGACCCTAGATCGTCCCCAAGCATGTTTTCTTCAAGATTTCAACTCAAGCTCGTGTGGAGGTGCATTCTCCAAGCTAGGGCAGCACTCACTCACGTTTTGAAAGAGGTTTCTTCCCCCAACTCAAGTCCCCTTCAAGCAAAGGCTTCCTCCTTCCAAATAGAGCTTCTATTTCAAGGTTTCTTCAAGATCAAACCTTGATCTAAGGTTAGTACACTCTACTAACTTTCTTTAGCAATAGTCTAGATTTTCTATTGTGAAATGTGACTCTTGGTAGTATGTTTTCTTCCTTATAAAATGTATCATCTCCACTAAATATAAACAAGATAAGAAAAAGGTATGGATGTGTGGATGGGATGTCGATTGAGGCGATTGGATGCCGTATGGATGTTGTGTGGTGTGTGAAATGGAAAATGGAAGATGGGCACTTTACAAATAACAAATGTACCTTGATGTCTTGATGAAAAATACGCACTGAATAAGGGAAATGGAAGGACTAAGAAATGTGGCCCACCGGGTGTTTGATAAAATGACTAAACAAGGGATAAATGGACTTAATGAAGAAAATGGAAATAGAAATTGTGTAAATGTTCTTAGAAATGATAAATTGCTCAAATGTGCTATATGTTGCCTAAATTTTCATACCACTATGTTAAGGATTGAAATGCCATAGTCATGTGATCCGCCATTCAAGTATGTCATCATGATTACCACTATTGACAAGCACACAAGCACGCATGCATGCATGAAACCGGGTTTTCCAAGATTGTATTTGTATATGATGAATCAAGGACATGACAAGGAGGTTGGTAGCCCAAGGAAGGGTGCTAGCCTCTGGCTCACAAGAGAAACAGAACAAGAACATGACAAGGAGGTTGGTAGCCCAAGGAAGGGTGCTAGCCTCTGGCTCACAAGAGAAACAGAACAAGAACATGACAAGGAGGTTGGTAGCCCAAGAGAAATGGAACAAGAACATGACAAGGAGGTTGGTAGCCCAAGGAAGGGTGCTAGCCTCTGGCTCACAAGTATACAAGTCAAGAACAGATCAAGACATGAAATACAAGACAAGACACGATACACATACATGATTTGACCGAGACACGAAAAAGGTTTCCGAGACATGAGTTTTACCGAGGTTTTTGCATTCATATACGCATGTCAAGATATGGCTATGTATCTTATGCTTTCACTATTGCTTTAAATTAATATCTTGTATTGCTCACTGTTGTTACGCGTTCGTTATTGTTATGGTTAGCTAGTAGTTTGTACTCGCTGAGTATTCCATGCTCAGCCGTACTTTTATGTCGGCAGGTACCGTGGATGTCCTCGACCCCGAGCCTTGGGTCGAGGAGGAGTATGTAGAGGAGAGGGAGCCACCTATCCCATGGCAGTCTCAAGAGGATGGGGACTTGGATGTGTGGCCATACCTCGACTACTGTTGAGAGGAGAGTGTTAGAGAGTTCCTTTTTGTATTTTGATAGGTGGGCATGTCCACCTTTACTTTAATTGTATTTAGTATATGTTAACTTGGAATACTATATGGAGTAATAGAAGAAAAGAAAAAGTTGGCTTATGCTTCCGCACTTATGTTTAGTTTCCGCGCTCTGATTATCATTGTATTATATTATGTTTAGCCTCTTGCATTACAGGATGGTTTGACAGGTACACGTAGTCACCTCTAAAGTATCCCTTAACTCCTAGGGGGTATTTTGGGGCGTGACATTTATCCAACCTCGATCCGAAGGAAGCCAGTGAGTATTCTGAGAAGGAGCTGGGGTGATGTTTTTGGATCCCCTAAGTTTCAATGATTCCAGCATTAAAAAGTCAATTTTGTTGAGCGTCGAGATGGGATCCGAAGTGACACCATTGAATAGAGCATCGTTTCAGAGATTTATGCACCACAACGTGATGGCAATATGGCTAGCAAGGTATTAATTGGCAGATGCAAATTCAGGATGATGAAACCACTTGCACCACCAAGAAAATAAGGATACTCGGTGCGAGTTGGGGAGGACAAGGGAAAGGGAGGATGCAAACCATATGCTTCTCGCGCAAGGGTACGTTAAGAAAATATGAAAATTTGTTTCCTCCGCTGATTGATATAGAGGGCATGTGGCATCGACATGAACATGTTTCTTCTAGAGATTAGCCCCTACGGCCACCGCATTGTGGCAAAGGCACCACATGAAAACCTGAACCTTTGGTGGAATTGAAATCTTCCAAATTGTTGTCCATAATTTGCGCTCATCCGGCTCCATACTATGGCTTGAGGAAGGTTGTAAAGCATCGAAAATTTTGTTGCCCGAGGATTCGAACCTAGAGAGGGGGTGAATAGAGTCTATGATAAATTCAAATTTTATCATATTCCCTTAAGCGGGATTTCAATTTTAACAAATTAAAAGAAAAAATAGAATTCATACAATTATACAATCAATGCAAAATAATAAAGTAAAGAGAAAAATAAGAGAATGCAAACACAAAGACATTGTTCATGAGGTTCAGCAATCCCGCCTACGTTTTTGCCTCAAGCTAATCACGCTAGAGGATTTCCCACGATTTACTTAATCATCAATCTTCTTACGGGTGAAGATCAAACATTTACAATGCAAGAGAATCTCCTCTCTTGACTTTAGTCTACTTTACGGGTATAAACCAAACTTTTACAAAGCTCCCCGCTTCAAAGACAAGAATCGACCGATTCTTGATTTTCACACACACTTATTGAGAAGTGTTTTATGATCATAATTTGCTCATTTATACGAACTGGATGAACACTTTAATGCTCTCTAAGAGTTTTTCAAATAATGAAGTTGAATAACTCAAATTCAAGATTTTTTGGGTTTCTAGGTTTTCGAACTCAAATGATTGACCAATGAATGATAGAGTGAGTTATAGAATGATTGGAAGGATTGGAGTCTTAGTTTTAGTTCATAAATCATTCTTATTTATAGCCCAAGAGGTTTTATGGCCGTTGGAAGAACATTGAAAACGAAACTAGCCGTTACAGTATTTTCTTCTTCCGACATGAATTCGTCGACGAGATGTAGGCCAGAACAAAGACATTAGCCTTTAAGGCTGAATTCGTCGACGAGTCACAATGTCTCCATGAATTCGTCAACGAGTTCTCTATTATTTCACAGAAATCTCATATTTACCTTGTCTAAATGATGGAAATGATTTGTAAGAAATCTTGGCTCATTTTTATCATTTTTTTTTTTATTATTCTTTATGATGTCATAAGACCTTATAAAGTTATTCAATTTTGGTTTAAGACTCCTATGGTTATTCTATGCTTTGAGCTTTTCAAACAATCAAATTTGAGGACTTTTACATAAGTCCTAAAACACTCTAATTGAAATATAAAATAATTAAACATTCTAAAAGAGCTTTCATTCTTCTTCAATTTGATCTTGATTTTACCTTGATGATCATCCTTCTTTTTTTTCTTTAATCTTCATCTTCATGACTTGATATTTTAGCTTTGGACCTTTAATTGACTTGATGACTTGATGGAGGAAATTTCATATTTGGTGTCATTACCATGCTTTTGTCTCGAATGATTTGCTAATGCTCTTTATAAATTGAATTACACTTAAACTCAATAGAAACATTAGTAACACAACTGACATTACATTATTGTATTATCATCAAAATTAATGATGTTATTTTAGGTAAAAACTTAAAGGCTAACAATCTCTCTATTTTTTATGATGACATAATAATGAAATGGGATAAAACCCTCCCCCCCCCCCCCCCCCCCCCCTCTCAATATATAATTACAATAAAATCTTTGAGGTAAGCTCCCCCTAAACATATGTATTAATTTCAAGTTATATATTTAATTCCTTTGCATATAGTTTAGATAAATCATTCTAAAATTGAATGATACCAAATCTCATAAGATTTTGTTCATTTCATTACATATTTCTTCCACTAACAACATCAAAAAGATAGATAATCTAAGCACTATAGCATTTCAAACATGATACCAACATTCATAACCAATTTATTTTCACAAAGTTACACAAGGCATCACTTTAAGTCATTCATTCATCACAAGATGCTCATATCAAAATATTTATACATATTTAAAGCATCCATTATATCACACATATCTTTATATACACCAATACCAATATAAATACTTAGGCATTATATATCATTTATCTATTCAAAATATCATACATCAAATATACACTTTTCCAAACATGGAGACTTTATCATAAAAAAAAGTATCACATAGGCACATTTTACCAATATAAATCATCACACTTAAAATATTCATAATCACAAGATTTATCATGTATATTAATATCAATATAAGTATATGTAGGCATATATCACAATATTTAAATATCAAGCATCATCATTCATCAAATTCAAACATTTCATAACATCAAACACTATTCATCGCATCAAAAGCATTATATCATTATAACATCAATCAATCATCAAATAAATATTAATTATCATAATTATAATTAATACACATTGAACATAGCATAATCAAACATCTAATCATCCAAATTAATTTTCAATATTCATCAAGCATAATTACATAAGGAAATTTTTTAAATTATAATCATTTAAGCAAACTTCCTTCTTTGAGTCTGCATGAATAAGTTCAAGCAACTCATGTTGATACCCAAACCATTTTAGGTCAAACTTGATTAGCCTTTGGAAGGATTGTTCCCTTGGGAACCCAAACTTGCTTTATCCTCTTTTTTTAAATATATGAATAAGTAGTACTTGAAAAGGTAGAGGTAAACAAGTTTTGATAATTCTTTTGCTTGATTTTTAGATTATAGTCAATTCCGGCTTTATCAAATATACATCTTTAATTTCTTAACATTATATCTAATGTCTTTTTGTCATTAGTAAATTTTGTTACAATGTAATTCCAATCATTAACCTTAGATTTTAAAATATCACATTCATTTCATACATTGGTTTGAATTTGAGGACTAAAATTAATTTCTTTTTTATTTTTCAAATTTTCATACTTTTCTTGTAAGTTTTCTTTTTCTTTTTAAAAAAATTAATTTTTATTTAAAATAGAAGAATTTTCTTTCTTAAGCATTTTATTCTTAGAAGCTAATTTTCAAAATTCATCATATAGTTCATCAAATGCATCTCTAAGTTCACCGAAAGAAAGAGATTCATTTTGAGAAGAATTTATCTCGTCTTCATTGGCCATGAGGCATAGATTGACTTCTTCATCATCATTTGAGCTCACATCCGATCCACTTTGTTTTTTGAATTTTTGGCTCATCTTGAGTTGTGGGCAGTCGGGCTTGATGTGTCCTGACTTTTTTGCATTCATAGCACACAATGAGCTCTTCTTTTTTGCTTGATTTGCTATTAATGAGTTCTTTGATGAATTCCTTCTTATAAGCTATTTTCTTGAGATTCTTCTTATGCTTCAAGAACTTCTTGAATTTTTTAGCCATATAGATCAATTTCTCATCCTCTTCACTCTCATCTTTTTCACTTTTATTTATTTGAGAGAATTTCAAGGTATGTCATCTTTTTGTCTTTGGATCTTCCTCTTGATCTTCTTGGTTTCTCATGATCACCTCATGAGTAATCAATCCAAGTAGCTCATCCATGGGTAACTTGGTGAGATCTTTTGCTTCTTGGATGACCATCACCTTTGGAGCCCAATGCTTTAAAAGAAATCGGATGATTGTCCTTACATTCTTTGCATTAGAATAAATTTTTTCAAGATATTTTAATTCATTAATAATTGTAGTAAACTTAGCAACATTATAGAAATAGGTTTATTTTTTTTTCATTTTAAATAATTCATATTTGTGAACTAACATGCTAATTTTTTATTCTTTAACTTAGTTAGTCCATTCATAAGTAATTTGAAGTTTATCTCAAATTTTCTTGATAGATTCGCAAGCCAAAATTTTATTGAATTCTTGTGCACTCAATGCGCAATATAGATTGATAATTGTCTTGGCATTGATTTGAATAAGTTTAATGTCGACTTGAGTCCATTCATCCTCACTTTTGGGTATTTGAATATATCAACATTTTTGGTGGGGATGTGAAGACCATTAATTATTACTTTCCAATAACCATAGTCTAAAGCTTGAATGAAATATATCATTGTAACTTTCCAATAATTATAATTTTTTCTATTAAACAATAGAGGTCTACCAATTGATTGGCCTTCTCTAAGGGTAGATGCATGTATATTATCCAATTTTGCCAAATTAAAATATTTTTATCTAAGATGGTTAAAATTTTAAAAAACAGAGACCTAGACTCTGATACCACTTGTTGCCCAATGATTCGACCCTAGAAGGGGGTGAATATGGTTATAACAAATTCAAAATTTATCATATTCCCTTAAGCGATATGTCAATTTTAACCAATTAAAAGAAAATAAAATTTATGCAATTCTACAATCAATGCAAAACAATAAAGTAAAAAAGAAGAGTAAGAGAATGCAAACACAAAAACGTTGTTCACGAGGTTCGGCAATCCTGCTTATGTCTCCGTCTCAAGTTTACCCACTAGAGGATTTCCCACGATTTACTATATCGCCAATTTCCTTACGGGTGAAAATAAAACCTTTACGATGCAAGAGAATCTCCTCTTTTGACTTCAATCTATTTTACGGGTAGAGACCAAACCTTTACAAAACTCTCCGCTTTAAGGACAAGAATCCACCAATTCTTAATTTTTATACACTTGTTGAGAAGTATTTTACAATTACAATTTGCTACTTTACACGAGCTAGATGGTCACTTTAATGCTCTCTAAGAGTCTCTTAAAAAATGAAGTTGAATAGCTCCAATATAGACTCTTTTGGGTTTTAGGTTTTCTAACTCAAATGATTGATCAATGAATGATAAAGTGAGTTATAGAATGATTGGAGTTCTAGTTTTAGTTCATAAATCATTCTTATTTATGGGTCAAGAGGTTTTATGGCCGTTGGAAGAACATTGAAAACAAAAATAGTCATTACAACATTTTCTTCTTCCTGCATGAATTCGCCGACAAGTATACGAATACTCTTTGCATTCGTCGATGAAATCAAGGCAAGAACAAAGACAGTAACCTCCGCGACTGAATTTGTCGACGAGTCTCAATGTCTCCATGAATTCGTCAACGAGTTCTCTGTTATTTCACATAAATCTCATCTTTACATTGTCTAAATTATGGAAATGATTTGCAAGGACTCTTGGCTCATTTTTATCATCTTTATGATGTCCTAGGGCCTTATAAAGTTATTTAATATTGGTCTAAGGATCCTATGATCATTCTAAGCTTTGGGCTTTTCAAATAATCAAACTTTGAGGACTTTTACATAAGTCCTAAAACACTCTTTCACTAAAATATAAAATAATTAAATCTTCTAAGAGAGTCTTCATTTTTCCTCAACTTGATCTTGATTTCATCTTTATGATCATCATTTTTTTTCTTCTTCAGTCTTCATCTTTATGACCTGATATTTTAGTTTTGGATCTTTAATTGGCTTGATAGAGGAATCTTTTCATGCTTGCTGTCATTTCCATGTTTTTGCTTTGAATGATATGATAATGCTCTTCTTAAACTTAATTACACTTAAACTCAATAGAGGCATTAGTAACACAAAGGACATTGCATTATCGTGTTATCATCAAAATTAATAATGTTACCTTAGGTAAAAACCTAAAGGCTAACAAATTTGATGTGCTAAATGTGTCATGGAGCTCACCTTGAAAACACCAAAAGCGGTATCGTGCCACACAAGTTTATCTAGGTTGTTGAGAATGCTGATCGGTATTTTACAAATTTAAAAAATGGAAGCCTGGTGAAATAGATTCTTGAGTACATTGAGATCCCACCGTCCTTCTCCCGAATTTATGAGGTTGGAGACTTTTAGACCCTGCAAAGAAATGTCGGGCAATGGAAAGTGGACTAGCATTGCTCTTCACTCAACATTTGAAGTGGAAATTAGCAAGAATGATCTTTCTAGCCCATGAATAGGAAGCTGACATGGAAAAAAAATCTGATACCAATGTTCTTATATAATAAAGAAGAGAGACAAAAATGTTGCCCTACTCACATACTTCCAAATTTTCACCGTGGTCGTAACAAGTGTTGGCACATCTTTCTGTTACCTTGAGAATTGCTACGAACCATAACTTCATGTGAAATTTTTATTTTTCTACCCTGTTGAAGGCAATGCGAGGTTTTGCATCCACAGTGAATGTTTAGAAATAAACCAACAATAATGTTTTCAAATGTGCACATCTAATTCATTAATTCTTTGTAGCCTTGGGTTACAAAATGTTCGCATTTGTGGTCATGGAACCATCAATTACTCTATGAATGAGTAACATGTATAAAGACACTCATTAGTGTGCCATAAACTCTCAATTATGTCTCCAATTCATGATTGAAATCCAGTAGAGGAGTTACAATTACGGATCTATATAAGGAGATTAAACTCCAAAGAGAAAGAAGCTCCAAGGCATAAGAGATTTGTTCTTGTACGTGGAGAGAGCCCTCTGAATTACGTCACCCATCCTCACGGTAATACCCTCCTCTATTCCTTCCATCTTCTTCTTCATCTCATTTACGAGACACAACAATGGTATCAGAGTTGTGGTTAAAGAGGAGAGAAAGAGCTGATTTTGGGTGGCAACCTGAGCTATGAACAAGTTTTGACAGGGTTTTATGGTGGTGCTGATTTCTTCGAAACCGCCGAGATCGACAGAGGATCAGCGATGATCAATGATTTTCAAAATCAGAAAGGGTGGTGATTTTGATGATGGTGATCTCACGCCCTTGTCTCAGCCCTAAGCCATGTTGGAGCATGATCGATATGTTGGAGAATGATCAATGCGAACCATGAGTCACAAAACACGCAATCAAGCCTCTTGACACTGGATTGGTTTGGGAATATCACTTTCCATATTGACCATGGTAGATCGCCTGCGGTCACAGTCACGGTCTGGAGAGTTGTGTTTACAAAAAGTTGATGTTGAAGAAAACAAGGGAAAATAGAATTACGTGGTGAGAAAGAAAGGAGATGTGTACAAGAGTTATCTCAAGGTGTTGGACACAACACCCCATTGTTGTGTTTTATCATAAAAGAAATCCATGTGTATCTGGAAAACCTCATGATTGTGTTCTACGTCATAGTGTAGGTAGAATGTTATGATATGTAACAACCCACACGACCAAGTAGGAGATATTTGACTCTCATGGCCAAGTGAGAGATGTTGACATTTGTGGCCATTGAGCCATCATTTACTCTATGAATGAGTAACAACAGGTATAAAGACACTCATTAGTGTGTCATAAACTCTCTATTATGTCTCCAATTCATGGCTGAAATCCAGTAGAGGATTACAATTACAGATCTATATAAGGGGATTAAACCCTATGAGAAAGATGCTCAAAGGCATAAGAGATCTACTCCTGTGGAGAGAGCCTTTTGAATTGCAACACTCAGCCTCACGACAATACCCTCCTCTTTTCTTTCCATCTTCTTCTTCCTCTCATTTACGGGACCCAATACAAAAGATAATTTTTGTCTTCGACAATTTTTTTTATTGAGTTTATTTCATACAAAAGACACAAAACCTTGTATTATTGGATATATAAGAACCTACAGTTATTATTATTATTATTTGCTTACGATTGATACTAATATGGGATGACAAAATAATAAAATTGTCTTCTACATTTATTTGTCAAAATTATTTTTATAAAAAATTGTCCCAATTAGAATGGCCGTTTTGTTATTTTATAACAACTTGCTAACAACCGTGAGCAAAAATTAAGGATATCTCCAGTGCTCATTAATGTTGGTCTATCTATAACGTTATTTTCCTAAATAAAGGACATCCAATGTCATCTGGTAATGTATGAGATAGTGACAATATCTTATATATATTAACTAGCGGGTGGCACATGCGATGCACGTGAGAGCGAGGGGAAGAAGTTAACCACAGTTAATAGGAGTTAAAAAGGACACGTGTTAACCCGTAGATGCGATTGAACTCGGGGAGAGTTCAATCGCAATTGGCTGTGATTCTATTATTTAAATAGGGGATAGTTTGGGAATTAAAGTAAAAGAAGATAAATCAAAGTTTTGTTTTATATAAGGGTAGTTTGGGAATTTTGAAAAAATCAGGCTACGCCTGCCTCTCGCATTATAATAGTAAAGATAATACTGAATCAAAGAGCAGGGGCGAGCTAGGATACTCTTGCTGGGAGGCTAACAATATGGGTTCGGGTGTAGCCCCCGAAATTTTTTTTGTGGGCCAAGTTCATTCTTCGTCGCATCTTTTTGTGCCCGTTTGTAAGGAATATGTTTTTTTTCAAAAGTTTAAGGGAGGTTAAAGCCCCCGGCTCCGCTGCTCTCTTGAGCTCCACCACTATAAGTAGTATTTTTTTTTTTCATAATTTACAGGGAGGCTTCAACCCCCTTGGGCCCCATCTCTCCGCCCTGCATGTGAGCAACTCAGGTAGATGGTGTATTCAAGTTGAGCTTGGCTTGAACATGCTCAACCTTGGCTTGAGCTTGATTTGAGCTCTCAAATATTTAAGCTTGAGCTTACCTTGAACAAGTTTGACCGAGCTCCGGCTCGAACTTTATTTAAGTCGAGCCGAGCTCTAGTTGACTCAAACTTGATTCATGAAATTATTAATTTTACATAATTTTAATTAAAAAAATTACTATTAAATTATAATATAATAAATTACAAAAAATAATACAGTCATGTGGGTAGTCCTTTAATCCAAAGACTAGAGAGTTAGATAAGAGTTTCTGATTTTAACTTCTTAACTTTTTTTGTTTATTATTATTATTATTATTAATATTATTATTATTATTATTATCTCTTAAATTATTTATTATAAAATAAAAATTATTACAATTTACGATAAAAAAAAATTGTATTATATAAATAACATTATCAAAAAACATTGTGTGTATATATATATATATATATCTCTGAACTCAAGCCAAATTGAGCCATAAATAGTCGGAGAACTTGGTAACCATGAGTAGTACTCTTTTTAATTTTATCTTTAATTGGGATTTGGATTTTTTTTATTAGAGTTTCCAGGTAGTTAAGCATGAAATTAATTTATCATTTACTAACCTTAATTAGTAACAACGTTGTAGATAAATGATGCCTTACAAAAAAGCGGAAGTAAAAAAAACTATTATAAAGGGATTATGAGTGGAGTAAGGGTGAACCACTTTTTCATAAAGAAAAAAAATAACCCGGATAGAGCGTTAGTGAAAGCGGATGGGCAGTAGCTCCTGTGGTAGGCCATGGGCTACAACAGGCAGCCTATTGCTCCACTTCAAATAAAAAATAATTTCTGTTACCACATCAAACTTTTTCCATGATATAAAATTTATTTTATTTTAAATTAGAGTTGACCAATAGGCTGCCACGCTGCTGTAGCAGTCCACTGGGCAACAGGGGTTGCTGCCTATCTGCTCTCAAGGTGGGGAATTAAGATGTGAAAACGCTTCCTATGCAGTTAGTTTGAACGCTAGACATGCTCTGTTTAGTATGGGTGGAGATCGGAGAATATTATACTTAAAAAAGTGATTTTTCTTATGGTAATATTATACTTTTGTTTGATACGAAGGCAACGAGGAGCCGTATAAACTTCTAAGCCTCGTCATTGTTGACTACCCTCTATCAATGTCGCGAGTTCAGACTTCATAAGGATTTTCCTTTTTGCACTCCGGTGGCTAAGAAAATTTTCCAAACTCTAAACGGTAGGTGTAGGACCTAGCATTGCTAGCTGCTATTCACAGAAAGCGAATATTTAAAAGTCATTTTTCAAGAATTTATACCCATTAATAGATTAAGAATTTTTTAATAAAAAAAGTTAAGAATTTATAATTTATACCAATTTTCAAGATAAAAAGTAACGACACACTGGTATCACAATAAGAGGGCTAGCATTTCTCTTCAACATTTTTTTGTCGGGTGTGGAAGGAAAATCCTCCAACCAAAGAGGATCATGTATGATTGGCCTAACTGTGATTACTAAATTCTTGCCAAAGGAGTCCTCTTGTTTGCCATCTTTGACACTTATGATCACTCTCTTGTAAGAGACAAGGCGTGTGTGTGTGTCTTGTGGTTGTGTGTTGAATGTATTTGGTTAGTTCAAATTTCAAAAAAAGACAAAAATAGTGTGGTGTGTGTTGTTCTCTTATGAGCTGTTAACCCATTTATCTCATCTCGTTAAATGACTGTAGAGGCCTTCTCCTTCAAATACTCCCACTTTACCCCTCTTTTTTAAGGGGTGTGTGTAGTTATAGGCTTAAAGTTGATATTGTAAGGCGTGTGTGTGTCTTGTGAGTGTGGGTGTGGGTGTGGTTAGTTCAAATAAATAAAAAAAAAATTAGTTAAATAATTGAATTATTAATTTAAAAAGAAAAAAAAAAGGGCTTCTAGATAGCTTAATAAAAGTCAAAGTGATAAGGACGAGAGAGCAGTCATACGAACGAATATTCTGCGCAAATTCGTGAATATTTCAATTTTCTACTTAAATTTGGACTTTGTCTGCATTAAATGAATAATGAGAAGATTTCTTTATTACATCATAAATTTCATGAGATAGATGTCTCAGAAGACGACGCCGGCAGTATCATTCATAACAGATCTTCTGACTGCGACCGCACGTACCCATTTTAAACCCTCATGTGCGTCTTACAAGATATCATAACAAGTGCAGAAAATAATTCCGCATTTAACGGATTTAACAAAAAAAGGAAAATGCTAAAGAGACCGCAAAGGGCCGTGACTATCAAGACCATGCATGAGATGCACGGATCTCAAAAATTTAAAAACGGATTTAATAAAATTTTGAGATCCGTGCATCACATACACGGTCTCATGTGGTCTTGGCCCTTTGCGATCTCAGTAGCAAAGTCCTTAAAAAGGGTTTTAAAATAAAAAGGGTAACGGAAGCTCACCTTCTTTTAAATTTATTTACTTATTTTTAGTTGAAGAAGTAATCTAAAATTTAAACACACATTAGTCCTATTTTACTTTTGGTAAATCTAACTCACTTTCTTTTAAACTCATTTTTTAAGAAAAATTTATATTTTTCTCTCAAATCAAATACACAAGAAAAATTACGTAATTCTTTTACTTTACTTTACTTCATTTTCTATTCTCTCATCTATTTATCCCTCAACCCAACACACCCTGAGGGAAATACATAGTGTTTTGGACCAACACACTATTCAATTAAAAAGAAAATGAGCCTTAAAAAAAAGGGTTGCTAATATTATCCTTAAGTAAAAGACATGTTTTATTGTCCCCATTAAAAGAGTGTACTAACAAAAAAATGTAATACAATAAAAAATAGACCAGTGATAGACATACCCATGAATCCCATTTGTTAACCTAAGGCATCCATTCATTGGTGGATGCCCTCCCTGCCCTCTTAAATGATCACCAACTATTTTCCTATAAAATAAAATCATTACACATCCCAAAGCAAATTTAGCAACAAATCTTTACAGCCGAGAGTTATAAATGACGAATGACATTTATAGTATGTGCAGGGGCGGAGCCACATGGGGCCCAGGGGGGGCTGAAGCCCCTCCTGAAATTTTGGAAAACAAAACCCCCCTTTTGTAAAACTAGGGGTGCAGCCTTGGAAAAGGGGCAGTGCCGGGGCGACGGGGACTCTAGCCCCCCCTGAAATTTTGGAAAACAAAACCCCCCTTTTGTAAAACTAGGGGTGCAGCCGGGAAAGGGGCGGTGCCGGGGCGACGGGGACTCTAGCCCCCCTAAAACTTCAAAAATATATATATATTCTTTTAAACGGATACAAACAAATGTGCTGACCCACGAACTTGGCACTCAAAAAAAAATTTCGGGGGCTCCGCCCCCGAACCCCCATTGTTAGCCCCCCCTGCAAGAGATTCCTGGCTCCACTCCTGAGTATGTGAAAGTGTGAGATAAACAAATCCTTAATTATGAAAACCTTAATGTGACGTCGTTAAGAAAATATTCATATTCGATTATGGGTGTAGCTTGAATAAAGCTTAGTCGAGCTCAAAGCTCCATTTGAGCTCAAACTTTATTCAAACCAAGTTGAGCTCGAGTGGACTCAAGCTTGACTCATAGATTTATTTGATTTAATTTTTTATTATTTTGATAAAAATATTTATTATTAAATTATAATAAAATAAATTACAAAAATTAATCCAATCATATACAAAAATACGATTTAGGATGATCCTTCAATCTTACTTTTAACATCTTAAACTCTTTTTGGTTATTATTATCTCTTAAAACTTATTTTTTTATAAATTCAAAATTATTATAATCTATGATAGATAAAGGTAAAAATATTATATCATATTGAGATTGGATCATAGTCAATTACTATTGAACTCAAGGAGAGTTCAATTGCACCGTAGGTCAATTCATGTCCCTTTAAACCCCTACTTATTGTGATTAAGATGCACTAACAATATAACTTCAACTTTTAGAAAAAAAAAATATTAATCCTACGAGTAATTTTTTTAAAACAATATTTTATATATATAGATAAACCCTACGAGTGTGTTCATTTGGCGAGAAAGTATGTGAAAGAAAAGAAAAGAAAAAAACTTGAATTTTCTTTCAAACAACCATCAAAAGATGTGAAAGAAAAATGCAAGGAAACTCACTTTTCTTTTATGCTATGTTAGGTTATCGAGAAATTATGGAAAGGAAAATAAAATTTTAGATTTCTAATATAATTTTTATTTGTGTTTTGTCCAAATTTTTTTTTCCATGTTTTTACTTATTTTCTCGGCAAGGAACCCTGTCTCTCACTTTCTAGCCAAACGAGAGTATTTTTTTTTCTCACCATACATCTATCTATACTAATACTATATGCTGGTTCGTGTCATGTGGCATACCTCAAATCTCTCGATTCTCTCTTCAATTTGATGTCATGTGTCTGCTGACATGACAATTTCATCATAGTTTATCCAACCAACTGATGCCATGTCATTTGACTTCCTATATAATACTTCTAAATTAATGACATTTTTCTCTCTCTAACCATTATTGGTGGACACATGGCGTCCTTAGAAGAGGTTGTGTACATGTGGCGATTGGAGAGGGTGTCTTCTTCATCTCCCCCTTCCTCTATTCAAAGACTTTTCATTACCTCAATTAAGCCCTCTAGGATATTGTGGCACATCTCTTTTATTTATATATATAAAACAAATCAGTTTTAGAATACAAACAATAAATTTACTTGATGTTTGTAACGGATGACTAATGATCATGGTTTTTAGATGATAGGTCATGTTAAAACAGTGGTAAACAACTGTACAAGAGATCGTGACCTTTAAATACTAAGAACACGGGGAAGGCCACACCATATAACACAGAGGATTTTGTTCCATAAGAGAGGGGGAAGGAGAGGTGGTACGGATTCAGAGAGAGAGAGAGAGATTCCTATGAATTGTTTGATTGGTTTAAACACTTTAAATAAGTGTTTCAGAATTCAAAGGGGGAGATGAACAGAGGACGGAGGTAAAGGAATAGTCTGAAAGGGAAATGGAACATTTATTGGGAAGAAGTGGGGTGAAGGTAAACGGCAACGTTTTATGTCCTGGGAGTCCTTTCCCTTACAAACATAATGACGGAACTAAATCGTCTGTGTTATATGGTGTGGCCTTCCCTGTGTTCTTAGTATTTAAAGACCACGATCTCCTGAACAGTTGGTTACAACTGTTTTAACATACAAAGCAAGAGATCTTCGCCTTTTCAACCTTCAAGAACACAGGGAAGGTCATACCAAATATCACAGACGATATGGTTCCCTCTCTTATCATCCCTTTTCTCTCTAATTGCACTCATTCGGATGCTTTGGAAAAAAAAATTGGCTATTAGTTACTGTCTACAGATCATATGATGATTGTAATCACCTGATGGGACTAACTTGGTCTCAGTTGAAACCAAGTTCACTTATACGAAGGTGAATTATACATATCACATATCTAATCACAGCCATCGGATGTGGGGCTTTTCATTGTGAGTATTTTCATATCTTTTGCAATATGTTCAAGACAAATGGGATCATAGAAGATCCCGACCGGTGTTTTGAATTCAAGGATATGGAATTCGATGGAATCAAGTGGTGGTCCTCAGATCTGGTATGTGATCAAGTGTAACGATTATGGTTATGTGATCATGACTGACATTGCTCTCGAAGAATTGTGTTTGGTTGGAGATTTGAAATTCTATACCTTGAATGGATTGCCTGAGTCTCTCTGGCATGTCTATCCCTACCACACTCTCTCTCTCTCTCTCAATGAAGTTTTAGTTTTATATGTTCTACAAATAACAACATCAGACTTATATGGTTATTTCCTTCTTCCTTTTTGTGTTTTTTTTTTTTTTTTTTAAAGGATTTTTCCTTTAGGTCTATCTCTCTCTCTTTTAATTAAGTTTTAGTTTTATAAGTTCTACAAATAACAACATCAGATTTATATGAACTCTGTTATTTCTTTCTTCCTTTTTGTGTTTCTTTTCTTTTTTTACAGGATTTTTCCTTTAGGTTTTGGTTAAGTAAGCACATGCAACATTCTAACTAGATCTATACAAGGGGTAGGGTCTAATACTGAGGACTCTCACGCTCTCACCACCTCAAGACTAGATACTCCTTCACCCCATCATCTCTCTCTAAGGCGAAAGGGTTCCTCCCTCACGGCTCTCAATCTCACAACATCTCCATCACTCACTATCCCACACTATTAGCTTTTCATATAATATGTAAGTTGATGAATGGTAGATAGATATTTGAGTAGGGTTTATTGAAGATGATGGAGCTTACGCCTCTCATATATAAACTCACTCATAACTAAAGTCAGTATACATAGGAAGTTTTCCCCATCCCGCTACACTTAAAAATAAAGGGATATCTTCCAAGCATGTGATTTATAAATTTCAATGACACAATTCCAGGTTACCACCAAAACCACCAAAATACCGGTTGGTTCCACGTGGCATCTCTCAATATCCTTCATTCTCTATTCAAGTGAAACGTATCTGATGTATCTGATGACATGACACATTCTCTTAATTAATCATTTATTTCTAAATTAATTAATAGAACCTCCACTTAATTAAATATTAAATACGTTAAGTGAAAATTTTCCATTACAAATTCTCTAAACGTTGGACCCTTCATCTCCCTCATTAATTGATCATCAACTTTATAAGAACCCCTTAATGAAAAATATTAGTTTTCCTACATTAAATAAGAAAACCTCAACTAAATTAAATAAATATTAAATGCGTTAAATGATATTTCTTTCATCACAATTCTTTTAAGGTTGTACCCTCCATCTCCTTTATTAATTGATCATCCACTTAATAAAAACTTTTAATTAAAAATATTTTTTTCCTAAATTAAATAATAAGACCTCTATTTAATTAAATATAATTACATATAATTATTCTCTTTTTCATGTTTGAATTATAATATGATACCGAATAATGTATAATCCTTTGTAATATTTTTTTTAATTTTCAGGTCTTTCTTCGTAATGCACGGGGTCTACGCTCCTTACTCCTTAGTCCTTACATTCCATCAATGTCTTATCCCAAACAAACAAAACAAAAAAGAGGCCCATATTGAAAATCAAGCATCTTTTCTAGGAATATTTGGCGTATGCGGGTCCAACCCACTATCATCTACCTGACCTCAATCCAACGCCAATTCATAAGTGTCAAGTATGAATGTGAATTCATGGTCCTCTATCCTGGCCGTCTAAATGATAGCATTCTATCTGGGGTACCCAAAATCATGTGGCCATCTGTCAGTTCCAGTCATCTAATTTTGAGCACCTTCGTTTGAAGGGTCCGGATTGATGAGATATTGTCATGTGTAGGAGACAAGCACAGAATTGAGGTTGGGCCTTCTTACTGGTAGATGTTTTCCTGTTCATGGGAATAGCTCCCACATTGACAAAAATGAGAGATGACAATACAGAGACTAAACAAGAAAATTTGAATACTAGTTGAGTTTGATTTGAGTTGTGATATAGCACAATAGAGCTTTTTACTACTAAAATGAACAATAATGTATCACATACTGGAAGGTTAACTTATGACAATAGTCAGTATCTCCTCGATGTGATGATGATTAAACCGTCTCAGTTACAAGATCCTTTGGTTCAGAAACCAAACATCTCAAAACAAAATCCTATAACCTACCCTAATAACCATCAACTCAGCTGTTTCATTAATATTTCTTTTTCCTATTCTGTCTCTGGAATATTACTTGTTTTCAATTCCATACAACCAACCACATAAGGGCCACCAAACAAAATAGTCTTGAATTCTTTTACACCCGAAAGTATAGACGGTAAAAACGAATCTCAAGGAGAAGTTTGCATTAATTTGTAGCAGTAAAAGTCTGTTTTCAAGATCTCTGGCATTAAACTTTGTATTAATTTGTAGCAGTCGAAGTCTGTTTCTAAGAACTCTAGCAGTAACCAAAAAGCGCCATAAAGAACTACTTTCACCCGCATTCATGTTCAAATAACCAGGAAAAGAAAAGACATCAAGGAGCTTACGTTCAAAATAAGAAGGATATGAGACTCTAAAGACACGAAGCAGGGAAAAATAGTTTCTCAGATTTATTTATACTTGGAATCCTGCTGGCAGGCACCGATCATACTACAAAGTACAAACCCGTAACTCAATGTCTCAAAGCATCTCAGGAAGAAATTACAGAGACTGAGTAGTATTCCTTTTCAAACAAAAGCTCCAAAACCTATCCTACCCTTACCTGATTCCAGCTTAAGCATTCTTCTTCACTGTGGCAGACTTGATAATGTCGATGAACTCCGGCTGATAAAAGAAAAGTGGGAAAGGAGAGAGAGAGAGAGACTCAGCCACCAAATGTAAAGACAAATACAATAAAGAAGAATAAGATGGTAGAGAACGAAAAATAACCACCTTGAGAGAAGCTCCACCAACCAGAAAACCATCCAAATCAGGCTGTGCTGCCAACTCTTTGCAGTTTGCACCATTAACAGAACCTGCAAGAGGAGTGATTTTCAGTCATCAAAAAGTAAAAGCAAAGTGGGAAGTACAAAATTTAACAAATTCTATTTTATATTTGATGTATTCGCAGTGAAACCATTTTTACAATGAAACTGGATTGTGATATATATATATGAAGGTAGCATGCATGCATGATGGTGTGGGACACATATAGTCATATAAGAAAGACACCTCACAATGGAAACTCCACACCAACACATCTAAGGATATTAACATAATTAAGTGATATAAAACGACATGAAATTGTGATAATGCAATATCTTCCGAAGGGCAAGCAAAAGATGCTATTCCACCAGAGAAAGGAATTCCTCATATGCTCAAATTATAAAATATCTCAAAAAGGAAGAATCAGTATTTCTGCCTCTTTATCCTATCTTGGGATTATGTGAAGGTTCTTCACTTATAAGTAATAACTATCTTGTTTCTATATACATGCCTGATGCCTGTTACATTGATACGAATACATTATTGACAAAACACGGTGGGATGTGGGAGAGGGTGACAAACAGAATATGAATACCTCCATAGATAATCCTGGTTGTTGCAGCAACTTCGGCACCAGCATTCTCTTGAAGCCATTTCCTCAATTCACAATGTACCTGTTATATAGATAAATTTACATAAGTGTGTGAAGATAACAAACAAGGCAGAAATGTTGAAGCAATTGATGCCACGGGATATCTTGAACATGTGATTACTATTATTTCGAGATGGATGAAATGACACAGGAAATCAAGCAGACATGCAGGCTAGACCGCAAAAGTGGGGTTACCAATAACAGTATAGAGGTGACTGAACACGTTGGGGAGAGAGTAACCACCATTTAATGGACTAATATAGAAGATATTCTATATCAGACGCGATTGAATGATGCTAATCTCTGATCTATCCATTCTTTTGGATGGTCATAATCCATATATATATATCTGGTCACCAGAAAGAATCCCATCAATCCGAGGGAACAATAAATGAGGAAAATTTTTGGCCTAAAATGTCATCTAACTTGGATCAATCGAAATGGAATATCACTCCATGTGCATCACATAGTGTCATTGCATTGCGAACTGTT
Organism: Tetracentron sinense; assembly: GCA_015143295.1. Taxonomy (NCBI): domain Eukaryota; kingdom Viridiplantae; phylum Streptophyta; class Magnoliopsida; order Trochodendrales; family Trochodendraceae; genus Tetracentron; species Tetracentron sinense. Next base: position 80,723 of record JABCRI010001237.1, read on the forward strand.
TTTACAGTTACAGTCATGGTAATATGGTATTGCAAACTATCCTTACTGTCTAATGGTAGATCATTTTGAGCGATGGAAAAAGATATTATATTATATCACAAGTGAGCAGAGAGGTGTGTGGGGACACATGGAGCACTCTGAGGGATGCTCGGTGGTTCAAACAGATGAGGGTGTGATGGTACAAAGTTTCTTAATGAATGGCAGGCAAAATTCAGAGGGGAGAAAAGTTGTTTGATGACTCTCTCTCTCTCTCTCTAGCTTCGTCTCTTCCTCTCTCTATCCCATTATATATCTCTCCCTCTTTGAACCCTCTATCATGGACAGGGGAGGAATAGTCTTTTTATCCATTCCGACGTCATCACACCGTGTCTCTCCCAGTCTTCTCATTTATTCAGCAGCAACTTTGTCATCTGTGGCCATGTCTCAGGCAAGATACCGGTAAGTGAATGTAGGATCAATTGTTGCTGCCTGCTGGAGAATGATTACCAATAACTCTTCCCAGAAAACCTTAAATCTGGAGGATGTGGGGGAAAGGGAGAAGAAATGTGAATGATGCACAATTCCATCCCACACATTGTATATGCTCCCGGGGATTTTAGTTAGATGTTAGGATGATAATTTTCCACTACAAAATTTAGTGAAATTATCTAACAATTCGGATAATAATCTGAAATGAAAGTTTAATTCAAGAAGCTTTTATCTGCTATACCTCCCTTCTTCTTCACTCTTTTAACACCTACTTGCATTATGTGGAAAACACCAAATTTACTTATGCGGTTTAATTTTAATGACAGCTAAGGTTAGTTTTCTTTTTCCTTTTTTCCTAAAAGACTTTACAATTACTCCACACTTTTTGTTTTGGCATTTTTCGTGCATTGTATGGACTCCTTTCCTAGTAGTAATGAAAATATGTATGTGCAGCAGCAGTCCCAGGGTTCCATAATTCGCAGCATGCACTAAAGTAGTGTAAGTTTCAATATTTTAGACATGAAACCATGTGTATTGTCATAGAAGCTATTACACACAGTAACCCCAACATAGCAGACACACAGATGCATCCATATAATCACATGTTGGAAGCAGATATAATCGGATAATTATTTCACAGAAGTAATTAGAAGGAGTACACGATAAGTTAGTAATCTATATACAAGTTTGCCAAAAATTAAAAGAAAAGAAATCAAAGATTAAGATATTCAGTATCTGGTAAACGTGTCATACAAGGGCATTTAACAAGGACATAAGCAAACTTTATGGGATAAGGGAGTGCCCTCATTAAGTAAGTTAGCATGATCCCATGACATACCCTGTCCACTGCCATGAAAGACAATATAGCTATTCCTCTTGAGTTTTTGTGAAAAAAGCTACACATTTACATGCTTTCAAGTATGTGTAAACTTGGGAACGGAACATAAAATTCAACCATCAGCATAACACCCCACTTACTTCCTGAGCTTGAGCAGGGGTTGCAACCTTTCCAGTTCCAATGGCCCACACAGGCTCATAAGCCAAGACAATATTAGCCCAATTTGACACTCGATCTGCAAGAGATAAGACGTTAGGAAATGAGAATAAAAGGAAATCAATACAATTCTTGAAGTAAGTTAAAACATGGTGAGCACACATCTAACAGGGTCATATTATGCTACACATAAATATGGGTAATGATTCCCTCAAACAACTCGAGGAAGTTACACACCATAACCGACCTTGTATTAGTTAGCATCCCTTGATTAACGGATGCCGACCAATATTAATTGGGTCAACTCAATAGTGGAATCCAGATCAGTTAGTAGCTACAAAACTGAGAAATTACAATTTTTGAGTCGTAACTCGTAAGGGAGGGGAACTAAAATCACTATATCCGACTTTCTGTAGGAAAAAATCCCCTAGACAAAAGCACGTGAAGTCGAGCATTCCCTCCATCGAGTGAGATCACTCCGTGTAGTGTGTACATAAAAACACACAAACATGTAGATATTTGTGGGAGCTAACACATCTGACGTACTTAAATGGACTTGCAATCAAGTGAAGACAAAGAATTTCATAAGACCAATCATCTTATATATCTAAAACTACTTTTTTTTAAGTGGAGAAGATGTTATAACTTACACGAGACAAAAGCCATGAGCTTTAAATCTAAATAACTCTTCCAAATCCAGGTAGAAGCATATATAGAAGATAACGAAACAAAGCAGTTTGACAGACCTTTTTTTTTCTTTTTCAGAAAATGAACTACCCTCTAGTATTTTCTTTTCTGTAGCGAAGGTATCAAGAGGGAATGTAAAATAAACCTCAAAGCATATTAAAATATACTTTTTTATATAGATTAAAAGATTAGTTGGGCTCTATGAGTAATTTAAGTTGAAATAGTCACAACAATCACAAAGTTGTGTTGAAGTTTGAACAGGAACTCACAATGCTAAACATAAAGCAAATAGAAAGTTTTGCAAAAATAATTTCATTCCTTGCTTAAAATAGCATGGCCATTATAACTTATAAATAAAAGGTGATCACGGACTAAAGATATACAACAACTGGCAATAGCATAACACTGCACACTTGCACAGTTGCACATCCAAGAAAAAAGGATTGCAGCAATCAACATCCAGAAGACCAACCCTAAAATACTTATAAAGTATAAACCAAGCATACGAAAAAACAATGCACAAAGTAATCAAGTGGACCGAACCCGGATGGTGGCTGACAGTAGAGAACCAAAGACAGGACTAGTCACCCATAAAGACGTTCCTCCAGAATCCAATATAGATACAGAATTTAAATCACCAACTGTGAAAAAGTCTGCAAAACTGTACAACTTGCTAGGAAAGTATATACCTGCAATTGCTTTCGTTTGCGCAGCAACAACTGCCATAGTAGATCCTGATTCTCGCTGCTCAAGAGTCTCCCCAACACAAGCAATCACCTTCAAGCCTCGAGAAAGGGCATATGCAATTTTATCTCCAACAAACTGCAACGACATGCATAATAAATTCATGTAGTAAATATATAATAGATACCAAATTGATTACAAAAATGAGAAGCATTTACGGAGCAGTAGTAGATGACAGTGACACATCACATAGCATATAAATAAATGAGCAGATATTCCTATACCCATGCGGCACAAATTACCTACCTCATTTGATTCATTTAACAGAAGTCTTCTTTCAGAATGACCAAGAATAACCCAAGGAATGCCCAAGTTGACAAGCATCTCCGCACTGTGCCAACAAGAGATAAAATAAAGTTTTTGCATGAAAAAAATTCCAAATGCATATTAAATCACCTCATTTATCAAATAACATCAACGTTGAGTCCTAGGCAAAGAATGTTAACAACAAGAACAAACAGGGAAAGACTGGTTCCCAATACGAATTAATAATATCCAATCACTCTTTAAGATTATACAAAATTAAAGACTAAAATGTTCCAAATTACAGATTATTATTTGAGTTCTTTTTCTATTAGAAGCCCTTTTTCCTCCTTTATCCTCTTTTGGTGGGTAAGCTATGATCGAAACTCCAATAGTATAGCAAAGCCGACCAATTGGCTGTAAGCTCGAGTCCCATAGTACACTTTTGGGGAAAATGTAGGAGTCCCACCATACTAGCCTACCCAAGCCTGGTTGCTTCTGAAATAAACATTCTGGAACATTCTAATATGAAGATAGGGGCATTTCTGCCTTATCCAATACTAATGCTTCTCAACCCCTGTAGTACTCGAACCAACTTTCCATCTATGCCTCACTCCTGACTCTACATGTCAACTCCACTTCCACGGTTCCACCATTTCATAATGATATATTATGTCATAAAGACTACATTCATATACTTTTCTACATTGTGGATCTTAGTAATCCACAATGGAAGTCATTGAGATGAAAATAATAGCCAACACTGATTACAGTCAAAGATAAAATAACGGAGTAGGTTAGTGTATAATCATTATAATTTATGTGGTAAAGACTGCAGACATGTCTTTTCTATCTAATGAATCTCAATGTCTTGAAATTATTGAGGAATAGGTAAAGTCAGATGTTATTGAACAAATATAGAGGAATAACAATTCCCAAGTAGTAGTGAATATGTAAATGATGGGCAGTTTTTCAGTGGATTGTAAGATTAGTCAAATATGTGAGAGGACACATGGTGGCCTCGCAATGGATTTCATTTGAAGACAAGGGTTAATTTCATGTTGCTGCCAAAGGCCACATTGCAGATTCTTATAGGCTTAACTTTAGTTGCATGGGTTTACCCCATAGTTGCATGGAAGCTATGTACAAGGTTGGAAGCTTGCTTCCTCGAAAGATCGTTTCCCGGTCTCGCCTCCCAGGAAGCTCACTTCTATCATGTCTTATTTAGTGATAAAAGGGGGCTATGTATGTAGGACATTATTCGATAGACCAGAGACTAAAGCCTAGGGTATAGATCCCGAGTAAGTATCGTTGGATTGAAACCGAAGGCACCAAGTTCTCCACAAATATCTAACATAAGATAAAATCAAATGTATGGCAGGCCATTCTAATATAATGGGAATAAGTCAAATATATCCCATTTCTTGCTTCCCATTTTCTAAGGATTTTTTGAGTCTTACTTCCTGTTTTTCGCTTTCGCTTTATTTTTCGTTTTTGTTTCTCACTTTAGTAACTATGGTTTATCTCTTGCTGCTGACTACTGTGAGGATGGTGGTCTCTCATTGGATTTCATTTTACTAACAAAGGTTCATCCCCTACTACATATACTAATAAAATTCAGCGATTTTTTTTTTGAAAGGTTAGCAAATTTTACCCCTGCAAAATAATTCGCAAATTTTAAGTGTGCCAAATTATTCGCCAAATTTGCATATAAATAGTATAAAACATGATTTCAACAAGTGTAAGCACCCCTTTTTGCACCCCTAAGGGCGCCATGGTATTACCATCGTCCCAACCATAGGACCCCCTTTCAAGCCCTAGGACCCCCCCCCCCCCTTTTACCTTCCAACCCCTAGGGCCCCCTTTAACTCCTTCCAAACCCTAGCCCTCCCAAGCTCCTTCCTAAACCTTAGGACCCGACCTAAATTCTTAAGACCCACCATCTAAACCCTGAAATCTTCATTTACCAATATCTTAAGAGAATTCTCAAACGCTATGACCCTTTTCTAAATCATAAGACTCCATCTCAAACCATAGGACTCTCCTGTAAAGCCTTTCAAATCCAACCTATATACCCACGATCATGAACCATGACCTATCTATTAACAACCCATAATCCTAAAAACCAATTCCACATACCCATATCCACCTAACCCACACCCAACAACTCATACTCAATACCTCAGTCTACAAACTCACCAACTCTCTTACACCCCTTACAACACTAGACCCTTAACTCATCAAATCTCCTACAAAACCCATCAACTCTCTTACACCCCTTACAACATTCAACACTAACTCATCAACTCTCTTGCACATCTTACAAAATTAACTCTCTTATACCCATTACACCACTCAACCATCACTTCTCTCTCTCTCTCTCTCTCTCTCTCTCTCTCATTCCCTCCCTTAGACAACTCATCCCCTAAACCCCTAGAACACACAACCCGCCCTCCCCCCTTCTCCTTCTATCTCTTTGACAACTTACCTCCTCTCTACACCCCTTACAACACTCAACTCTTTACCACTAACTTCTTTTACCCCCATGTAAAAGACATACCTCAACCCCTTAGTTTTCTTATAAATACTCATCCCTTAGCCCCTTAGAGATCAACTTTAGCCTTGGTGAAGGAACTATAGACTTGAGTGGAGAAACTCTAAGCCTTGGTAGGAAATCCCTAGTTCCCTTTTGCCTTAGTGAAGAACCTCTACTGTCTTTCCTTTCACCTTTCTTCCTTTAACATAGTCTATCCTAGTCTTGTTAGAAAGGGGGCCCTATACAACTTAGGCCTTTTCCTCACTTGGAGGTCCTTAAAAGAGGAGGTTGTCGATTTGTGATAGGAGCGACATACCGTCGGGTGATTAAGTGTAATCCTTCCCTTCTTGTTTTCTTTTCATCTTTATTGCTCGCTTCTTGCATAATTGGCTATGAGCCTATGAGTAACTAATTTTTGACTTGGTCTACGGAAGGAGGCTCTAAAGTATGAACCAGTGGAAACATCCCTTTTTTGGTCTGTTTTCAGCTATAGAAAGGGGTTTCTTCACTGGTTAAGGATTATTTCTTTGAATTCTATGCAGTGTATTCATACACTTTGGAAAATCCAAAGGCCCATCTACTGAGCTCGGAAATAGCTCAAATTTCATATCTAGGCTATCCTATACCTTTGGAATCCAGAAAAAATAGTTGTGCACCCATCTGAATTCGGATTACAGTACCCATAGTTCAAAATGAACTAGTTGTTCTCCGGCCAGACCTACCTCTCCTAATCCAAAAATTCCAGATTTAATATATGTGAAACTATTCTAGATTTGAGGAACATGGCAAAAAACGGGGAGTGATTCAGACTTCGGATAACCTAGAAACAGCCCAGACAAGTTTTTGGTCTGTGCTACAATTGCAATCAGCCCCCCCTAGGTTGACCCCTTTCTTTCTCCCTTGTTTACATTTGTGCACCCATATTCTGTTGCAATTCCAGTGCCCTAAGAATAGCACTAGGCTTGGTTTAAGCTTGTCCAACTCTACCATTGCTCACTGCATGAGACTAAACTGCTAAAATAATCAAAAAATCTCAAAAACATTCACAAAATCAAAAAATCAAGTTAGCATGCTCGCGAACTACGATTGGCTTCATCACCTTAATTCCAGTATGTGGGCCTTGGGTCCAACCCGGCTAGGTTTAAGTTCTTTTATTCATCTTTTGCATATGTATGTCTCTTTGTTCAACATGATATTTATCCTTAATTAACATGATGAATGGTATGTTAATTTTTTTTTGGTAATTTCCTTAAAATTGATTTGGACTTGAGGAATAGGTAACCACTCTCGGGAGGCGGCTTAGGGGTGCCTAACACCTGCCCCTAAAGTTGGCAGCATGGGTTTATCCCTTGCAATTGCCAGTATAGTCGCCAAGGCGAAGATCGGGAATTATTTGGTTAATAAAAATTTGGCGAAATTCAAACAATTCAAAATAAAATTGAGAAAACTGCAAGGAAAGATATGAACAAATACAAAATAAGATTATAATTTATGAAAATTACAAAACAATATGATTCATATATTAGTTACTTATTTAGGAATTTTTCAAAAATCATGAATAATTTCCATTTAATTTGTGACTTATTTAAAAGGTTATATTTTTTCAAAAAGACGCCAATAATCCCTAAATTAATCGTTCGACGAAAAAGTCGAGAATTATTCAACACATTTAAAAAGAACATTGTTACTATGGTTGCAAGAGGCCACATGGTTGCCTCTTAATGGATACATTGGCAACGAGGGTTTACCCATTAGTACTTTACTGTTATGACTTACGAGGGGCCGCGATGTGGCCTCCCATTTGATTTCATTTCACAACCGGAGTTTCCCCCCTTCTGCTACCAGCAGCCATGCGGTGGCCTTTGATGGGCTTAACTTTGCCAGTAGGGGCTTACTCCTTGTTGCTATGAGGGGACATGTGATGGCCTCTCATTGGATTTAATATGGAAGCAAGAGTTAATCCGTTGTTCCTGCTAGGGCCATGCGGTGCCCTCTGATTTGCTTGAATTTGGCAACAATGGGTTAACCCCTTGCTACTGCCAAGGCCATGTGGTGGCCTTAATAAGTCAAAATTTAGGGTGCAAAGGTTAATCTCTTGCGGCTGCCAAGGCCACATGGTGGCCATTGATTGTTTTAATTAAAGAAGCAAGGGTTAAACCCGGGATGTTTCCACCTTTATAATTGGTTAGCTTTCCTAACATGGGTTTATCCCTCGATACTAGGACCATGTAGTGGCTTCTGAACGGATTGAAATTGAAGGCATGAGGAAAACCCCTGCTACAGCAAGGGTCCACGTGAGAGCCTCTAATTAGTTGAAGTTGTGCAGCAAAATGTTTTCCCTTCCTGCTGGGGGGTTACGCGGTGGCCGTTGTGGGCAAGGTTCTAAATGTCAATAGAAGATATATCGTTTATCGGTGATTTTTGGAAAAATTATAAAAAAATGAGGTAAAACATGGAATTTTGCAGTGAAACTTCAAGAAATATTAAAATAGATATTAATACACATTTTAGAATAAAAAAAATTTCAAAAACAACAATATACATAAGAGATGCAATGAGAAGAGAGCAAAGATGTGCACTGACGAGTGACGATAATGTATGATTGATTCATGTTTCATTCATTTCTCAATCAATCATAAATTCATAATTTAGAAGATTCATAATAATACAAACAAACATAATACAACCCATAAAAAAAACTACAATCACCACCAGAAGGAGTTGCATAGTGCATCACCAATACATATTAATGTCAAACACATAATATAATCAAGCACCAAAACCCCTTATTCTTTTTTTGTAATTTTATTTAAATGTGCAGGACCCTTATCCAAGTTTTTAATATATATTTTTTAACAAAGAAAACCGTGAACAGCATTAGATGTGTAAAGTCGTTCCAATGGCTTCCACTGTCTCGGTTAATTATATTTTATATTTTTTAATAGATTAATAATTTGTTTGAAAAATATCAACACTTTTAATGTTAATAATATATTTAAGTATACTAAATTTCTTTATATATTTTTTATTAGTTAAATAAGTTATTTTATTTGGTCGATGCTACTAAGTACATTATTTAGAATTGTTAACTATTATTAATAATAATAGAACATTATTAAAATTTATAACTAAATAAAATATTAATGAATTTCAAGTATAATCCTTAAAATAAAAAAGACCTTATATTAAAATTTTAATACTTTTTTTTTTTTTTTGCATTTGGTGCATGGTATAAATCAATATTAATTTTTATCATTAGGTGTAAAATATAATTTGGTGGAGTGACCCTAGCATACCCTTGTTAGGGTTACTAAAGTTAAAACATAAGAAAATATGTTTAGTGACATAGGACTAGGAGTGACCCTATCATACCCTTGTTACGGTTATTTAAGTTAAAACATAAGAAAAGTATTACACAGGGTTGGAGTGACCTTAGAATTCCCTTATTAGGGTCATACTTAATAAGTTAAAGATAATAGGGTAAGTCCCACAGGGCTGGAGTGACCTTAGAAAACCTTATTAGGTTTATCATTGATAACTTAAAAGATAAGAGGGTAAGCCCTCTTCGTATTCGAACAACAGAACCGGGGGGAAAAAAAAAAGCTGAGAGGAAAGGAAAGAAGAGGGGAAAGGGGATGACCTCAATGGCAAATGCTATAACCCACGACAACCACGGAAACTCACGAAGATGGTGATGGAGACGGCGACGGTGAGAGGTATGTACCCTCTTGCCTTCCTCATCTTCCTTCTTCTCTACCCTCAACCATTTTTTTTTAAAAAAAATCAAAGAATATGTTTGATTTTTTGCATGAATGAATTCTTTTGTTTTTTGGATGATGCATGCACATCTGGAAAAAAAAAAAAATTCTTCCAAATTTGGTCGATATCGGAAGATATCGCCGATATCTCCGATATGGCCGATATCTCCCGATATGATGTATTTTTTTTAAAACATGGTATAAATGTGTCGGTGATGGGCGCTATCGAAATATATTGCCGATATTATCAATATTTCGAACCTTGGTTGTGGGTTCTGCATGGCTGGCAGCCTAAGAGTCTACACATGTTTTCACACATGTAAGGCAACCATAATCCATTTAAGGGTTATGATTACGTGCACACAAGTGTCTTGTCTATAATCTACTATACACATGTCAAAAGTGGGTGGTGAGATTTCAGCCTAAGTATCATGGAAGGGTCAACACTCAACATAACTACAGGTAGAGGACTGCAACAACATAGAGATAATTAGGAGTAGATCTAAAGTCTAAACATACCTAACCTCGCCAGTGAAAGCACCGCCTTTATTCACCCAACAGTTTTGTGCCGCGACATGAAAATCGGGCCGCAATAAACTCTTCACCAAGGGAAGAAACACATATGGAGGGCTTACCACAACCTCTGCAAGAACACATTTACACCCCCATCAACAACTTGCAGACCCGTAAATATAAAACTAACTTCAAATAATAAAGTAAGAAAGTGAGGGATTGTTTATGTACTAGAGAAATAAATTATATAAAACACAAAACGAAACGACACGGAGAATATTTCTCAACTACACAAATTAAACAGAATTTTTTTGCAAATATTAATTCTTGATTAATGACTACAAAATCTTTTGAGAGTCGACGTTCACATAAACTAAAAGTAGCACTCATTTTTAACTTAGCCCTAGAGTGAGTGAGTGAGTGATGATAATATATGAATTATGAACTTCCACAAATATGCCAAATTTCACCACACCACACAAACCAGAAAAATTTGTCCCACGACATAAGAACTGGGAAGTGGGAACCAAAATGAGCTAAAATTGGGATTTGCTGCTTCTGAGTTTGGGCACTTGCACCTTGTTAGAGAAGAGGGGCAACACACAAGTTATGTATCTACATGGCCATATTTCCATATTTTTAATTGTTTCAAGGATTTTATATTCTCGTTATTTTCAATGAAAATAGATGAACAGATATATTCTTTGAACGGTACTGAAACACATAGGCAGTGAATGTAACCCACCATTAAATATAAGAATGTATAAATAATTTCAGTGGATAGAAACAATTGCATCCACTTACCCACAACATCTTCTGAGTGTACTTCAGCTTCATTCAGCATTGAGACGATCTTCTTCACCTCTTCGCCGGTTCCGTTCTGCATGGAGATTCAGTTCAACCCAAATTAGCTTCGATATTTCACACATAATTCAATATTCAAGAACTCGAAATTTGATTCTGTGTTCATCGATAGACAGTGTCTGGTTCTTTACTTTTTCAAACAATCGGTAGTGATATAGAGGCTCCACTGATACTGCATGGCAGTACCATATACTTCCCCATTACAGATCGGCAAGTATGGATGATTGAATCGAATAAGTGATCTATCTTCACATTCGAAATCCAGAGAAAATAAAATAACTGAGACTGAGATTACATCAATCATAACCCTAACCCTAATTCCAGTAACTATTGCAAGATCGGATCACATAAACAGAAATCAGCATCCATGAAATGAATATATAAATTGAAACCATTGCGTTCGATTCCAGAGTCCAAGCTCGTAAGCATATCTAAGGATCAGAGAGCTAAAACTTATGAAAATGTAAGAACAAATATATATCAGAGACTTACGCATTTCCAGTTACCGCCGACGAAGAACTTTCTGCCCATTTTTAACGACAAATACGAGAAGATAGCCCAAGAAAAAGACTCGAGATATGTCTAAACTCTAAAGCTTTGGTTTGGTTTTGGTGGGTTGGAGTCTCTGGAGATGATTTTATACATAGAAAATATCGACTTTTTCACTGAAATCACTATAATGCTCCCGGATCTTTTTTGAATATACCCTTTTCTTTTTCGGAAAATGGAATAACACAAACACCATGCCAATTGCATGGTGTGTAGGGCTATCAATGAATCGGATCACAACCGACCCGATTACCCAATTAATGATCCATTAGATCGGATATGGATTTAAATCCGATTATAACCGAACATATCTGAATATAGGATGATTGGATCCGATTGTCATATTCCTTGATTAATATATATAATAGATTTAAAGGGACTTATGCAATATAGTTGTTTTATCATTTTGGATATATTACATGAATTTTTATATGTTTAAAGTATTAATTTTAAAGATATTAACATTAATCAAAGCGAAATAAGGTCGTAATAGATTTTTTAATGAATAAAATATAATTTTAAAAAATTAACATTAATCGGATTGGATTTGAATCTTATATAAATAATCGGATTTGAATTTGGATTGAGTAAGTCAGAATCCCGACGAATCTCAAATTAGATTCAGATATATCGGATTTGGATATAGTCAGATCCGATCTGTGTTAGTTACATGATAACATTTCACCAGAAAAAAGTTTTAAGTTCTATTGAATGGCTATGGTACCCTTTGAAATTTTACATTTTATTGACTTTTTTTCCATTGATAATGAGATGAATAATTTTATTATAAATAATTTTTTAAGAATTTTAAGACTTTCCAACCCCTCTAAGAACAAGGAGTTCATATCCTGTACAATTGTGATGGGAGGTTTAGTCGCACTCGGAAAGGTTCTTCAACTTAACAGGTTTTAACCTTTAAGATTAATAATTTCTTAATATTTTTCCCCTAAAAACAAAGTTTTGATTGTTGAAAATTAAGAGTTACAGCAAATCTTAACCGCATTTAATGAGTGTTAAAAGTGACACACACTGACTTGTGTATGCAATTGCGAGTTCCACTGCAATTGGATATGATCCCAACTCAAGAACAAGATATTTGAAATGTGGAAAATAAGAGATTGAATCACAGCCAACCGCGATTGAACTCGGGAGAGTTCAATCACACCCACAAGTCAACACGTGTCCCTTTTAACCCCTATTAACCATTGTTAAGACTCATTAACCCTTAGGGTTCAATAATCTAATCTTGCTTTTAAGAACAAAAATTAAATTTCAACCCTAAGGTTACTTTTAAAAAAAATCTAAAAATCAAGGTAAGATTGTCGAACCCTAAGAGTAGTAAATCTTAACCACGGTTAATAGGGGTTAAAAGGGATATGTGTTAACCTATGGGTACGATTGACTCTCCCAAGGTTCATCACAATTGGTTGTGATTCGATCTCAGAAAAAATCCCCTCTTCATGTTGAAGAGGGGATTTATCGTCTCGCCCTCTTGTTTGTGACATGTGTCTCTTTTTATTCTCTTTAACCGTGGTTAAGATTTACTAATAGTTAGAGTTAAAGCATCTAGTCAGTTTTTAGAAAAAATTATCTATAGGGATTAAAACTTGTTCACCATTGTTTAAAGGGCTTTGTGAGGGCGATGATAAATAGTCTCCTACTTAGCCGAGGGGGGACTATTGCTCGTTAAAAGTACCTTTTGTTTGTTAGGAAACTAAAAAGTAGCTAGAGGCATGTTAACCATACTCTCAAGCATTCCTTACTTTCGCCTACTCTTTACCAAAAATCAATACCTTTTAAAGTGTTGATTTTGGCTGAGAGTACGAAATGCTTGAGAATAGGGCACAACTCAAAGTAACATATTATCGGAGTTCTCCATTGATACGACATGCTATTTTTTTCATTCATTCCCTTTCAGAATCAGTCGCGGTCTTAGAAACTCTATGGATGGTATGGACGAATACTTTGCTTCATCCAAATGTGTAAAAAATCCTAGCAGCACTTAAAAGCCGAGTACTCTACCGTTGAGTTAGTAACCCAACGAGAAAAATTGAATTTGATAAATTCAACTTATAAGAATTTGGAACAATTAGAAAATTACTTTTACTTATTTGTTTATAACTGGCCTTACATCAAGAGAATAACTAATTAGAGTAATCCGAAAATATGCCTTGATAGGGTAGTTTAAAAATTATTGAAATAACTTTTAATTACTAGAAGGAAAATAATTACCTCCTCGGTCGGTGAAGCGTAATCACCTCCTCGGTCAATGACACGAGGAGGAGCATCTTGGCTCCCATTTTCTTACCATGTGTCCCCCTTCTAACCTCATTTAACCGTGGTTAAGGTTCATCCACCCTTAAGGTTCACCCATCTACCCTTAGTTTTAAGAAAAATAAAATAAAATAAATTAACTATAGGGTTAAAAAAAAAACTAACGCAAGTTAATGGGAGTTGAAGGGTCGGCTATGTGAGAGCGATGAGGAATAATCCACTCCTCGCCGACGAAGGGACTATTGCTCTTACTAGAAATACCTTTAATTTGTATTGTAATTTCCAAACCAGCTACCCACATATTTTTTTATTGATCACGTTTTCTCTTCAATCGAACTTCTGTTCATAGTTACTGTCACATTAATATGTTCAAATAAATATTCCTTTCACTATAAATCTATAAGACTAAAATATTTATATTGATACGTATCTCCTATATAACCATATTAAATTATTATTTTAATATAATAATTATAAAATAGTATCTTATAATTTAAACAAAACCTTTTTCTTTTAACTTTATTTATGCTTTCAAAAATAGTTACTAAAATAATCAAATAATTGAGACAATATTCATACTCAAATATATAAACCAAGTTGAGCAAAAATACTCTATTTCATGTATATCAATTCAAATTCATGTAATCAAATAATATAATCAAACCAAGTTAAGATATAACACAATCCAGTTTGAATTTGCATTAATATAATTTTTTCTGGCAAGGATAATTGAATCGAGCCCAAATATAACACAATCGGCTTTGATTTTGGATTGTTTAAAGCCTCAATTATCATCCCCATTTTCTATGGGAATATTGAGACTATTTTGTCTATCGATAAGAAATGTTTTTTTTTTTTTTTGTATAAGTAAGGGAACACTAAACACACACAATTAGACATAAGGTAACTGTCAAAATACTATAAGAATACACCCACACACTCACTCTAAAAAGGCCTGACTAATGAAGGAGTTGTGGACCCTTATGCACCTTTGCAAAGTCTAGTACCCAGCAGAGACTATAAGGTAACAACACCCAACTTTCAAAAGGGCAAATGAGCTCAAATTTCGTGGATTTCGTGTACAGGAATCTTGGCATCACGAAAGTGCGTGGTGTACAACAAATATCAGAGTAAATTACCATATTGCCACAGCTTCCTAAAATATATCAAATGTTTTTAATCGATAACATCACAGATTGGTTATCCGAAAGGGCTGAAGAGAGAGAGAGAGAGGACTACGTGGCAATGGATCGGGTGTGGGCTTGGATTTTGATGATTTTTTAATAGGCCCATGCCGAAGTCTGACACATTTGCAAAAGCTTTGAAGCCCAAATTCAGCCCGATTACCACCCCTAACTACGAGGTGCTGATAGTGTGTTGCATTCCCCTACCATGTACTACTGCTTTGAACCATTGGTATCAACTATCAAGTTTGATGCACCTGGCCGTTGATCTAGATCATCGGATGGGTATTGTGTATCCCAGATTGAGTGGACTGTGATTGATCTTATGAGTTTGTGTGAGTTGGTGTGTCAGTTGAAAAATCTATCATTTAACCACCTAATAATACTAACTTTATTCCTACTAACCTAGAAAAATAATGCCTGCACAACCAATACTAACTTTATTCCTACTAACCTAAAAAAATAATGTCCACAAAAAGGAAAAAGAAAAAAGATGGTATCTCCTAATGATTAGTGATTCTCATATAGAAGACCTCTTCAAGCAAACATTAGCTAAGCAGTCTGACAGTACACTGATGCTATAAGTATACTAACAGTACATTCCCATTTGTTCCTTTCTAAACAGCTATTTCATACCCATGTTCATATGAACTATGAAGCCCCATGACCGAGTTGCAAGAAAAGAGCTACTAAGAAGAGATACCGAACAGCTGACCAAAATATCGTATATATATAACTACTGTCTTAACGGTACAATTATTCTATCAGGGCCTTGGATTGTCTCTGGCAAAGCCTGGTCTCAGGGTTCCATACACTGTGCGACAGTTGGCATTAAAAATGGGGAGAAGTCATTTCATTTTCTCCCCATGATTTTGACTTCTTCCCATTTGATATCTCTCCCCTTATTCTCACACACTTATCGCCACATGTCTTATTATGTGCGGAGAAGTCAAAATCATGTGCCCATGATTTTTTGACTTCTCCACCACTTGTCCCCTATTCTATGGAACCTGAGAAAAGCCCTTTCTGGTTTCGCCAGAGACAATCCGAAGCCTTCTAGCAGAAGGTATAACTGCAATAACTGAAATTGCACTTACAAGTTGTAACATCTGAAGTAATGTATCAACATATACGATCTACTCTTAGAAGATGCAACAATTATCGTTGCTACTCTTACAACACAGGTTGAGAAAACAATTTTCTTTAAAAAGAAAGAGTTATTGTCTCAATTACTTTTGGAGTTAACCAAAAAAAAGTAGCAGCACATGTGAGTGAGAGTTTGCATCCGTATCTAGCATTTCTATTTAGATAATACTTGTTTATTCAGTTTTTCTCTCCTTCAAAACACTGTAAGAAAAAAGAAAGTGATTAAAAACTCTTGATAGTACCTACTATCAAGAGCTGGACCGTTGGATTTCAAAATCCAATGGTGCCATGTCCACATATGCTTAAATCGACGGGCCACACTTAATGTTTGACACATTGGATTTTAAATCTAACGGTTCAGCTCTCAAATTATACACGTGCCCAGCACCCTAAAAAAAAATGGTGAATATGGCTTTCTTAAAAGCGTAGTCTTAGGATCATTTTACTATTATATTATTATATTTAGAGTTCTAACTATGAACATGAATTCCAATTGAATAGTCAACCGGAGCTGCCCAAAAATTGCCTTGGGATATTGTAGTTTGGTAATTACAAACACCAAGAAGGGTATTTGTTAACACTAATTTTTTTTTATAAATACCCCTTCCCAAGGCAATTTTTGGGTTGCTCCAGTAAGCTCCTCTTGATAGTTATTCCCTTATATTTATTATGAAACTTACTATAGTTAAACATAATTTAATCCTTTTACATATGAAGCACTAAAAGAAAAAGACAAAAAGTAATTCTTCTCTCGTCCATTTAAATGAGTTATTTCTATCAAAAAAACGAAAATTACATTATATTTAATAGAGTACATTTAATAGTTAATACATGGAGAAAATAATTTCTAGTAGAGGTAACCAAGGTCTTTAGGGTTGCTCTACAAACTTTTAGTAAATGCTTGTCGTTGTGATTTTTTAGTTTTGCTCAAAAGGTCTCAATTATCATTTCTTATATCATTTCGTATAGACATTTTGTCTCTCTCCAAGGAGTAGTTCCTTTTGTATTCGCACCGACCTATTAGAAAATTTTCCTATGGCTCTGTTAGTTTTCATGGAAAATCAGATGGAAAAGAAAACTTTTGCCTTAGAATTATTTACCCTTCCATTTTCTACCGTTTGGCTAGAAGGAAAAAAAAATAAAAAATTCATAATAAAAAATTATTTTCTACTTGAATAGCTGAATTTTTTTAACAAGTTATTTAAAGTTATATGGATAACAATATGAAGAGGAAAAAAAATGATTCAACTCCTTTCAAGAGGATGATGATAAACATTGAAGAAAACTTATACTGTTACATAACTTGACAATTCAGGAAGGTTCCAAAGTGTTTTCAAGGGGATGATATGATACACAATGAGGAAAACTGATGCTGCTACATAACTCAGACATTTCAAGAAGGCAGCAGTGACTTTCTATCATTCTTAAGGCCTCTCAATTTGAGTGAGCTCCACACATAGTGTCTCCGTTGCAACGCAACCATTGTCGAATGCCTCTGCTTCTATGAGCCAACTTGTGCCATGAATTTGCTGCTACTGGAACCACTTCGTATTGCCTCCCCTGCTACCATTGTACTCAGTTCTGGCAATAGTTAGTAAGCACCACCTCCCCCTCCACCCCTTTTGTTAGGTATCATCATGGAGATAAAAAATTTGGTGTATCAACTTTTTAAATTTGTAAGTACAGTTTTGACTTTCTAGAGCTTGAATACAATTGGGATCTCAGAGCTTCCAAGGGGTGCACAAATTCAATCGAGTTCTCTTGTCAAATGCTTGGCACACGCAATACCTACCTAATTTCTATCGGGGATCCTTTGAATCCTCAATCCAACACTGCAGGTCATAAATCAATAAACAGAAAAAACTACAATGTTTAGTAGTTACATGAAAGAGAGACTGACGCACATAGTGCAATTTTGCATTAATCACTACACAATTTTTTAAGCCATATGAACATAGATGCGCCTAAATAGACTTCCAGAACAATATTCATAAAAATTACAAATCCAAATGGTAGGTGAAGTTTATATTTCCCACATTTAGAAATCAAAACCCAACATGGACTATATTTTTGGATCTTCGATAGGAACTTGCAGGGAGGAAAATAATTGCTTCTAAGAAATAAGCCTTCAGAACATAAACAATAGCTTTTAAGGGTTTACTAATCTTTGTCTCAAATAATCAGGCAATACTTGAATTTGATGCTAACTGAGTTACACTAATTAAGTTACTAATGACAACCATCAAAAAGATTGTTCTCTAACAGATGAGTTATGTTGAAACAGTCTGGAGACATATGTGTTGGTGCACAAAAATGAGGTATAGTCATAATCATAAGATGGAAATTTGCCTACGGACTGAACCAACATAATCCATGCATAAAACTTTTGTGTTTTTAGTTCAACTAAGAATCATGTTCTTCACCACCAAAGATAAATAAACAGCTGGATCACACATACAATTGAGCATTAGCGTTTTGGCGGGCGAAATAGTGACCAAATAGGATTGACTAAAAGCAGAGGCTGAACTGGGCATACCTCCAAACGTGTGATTCGTGGCACAAATACACAACAGCTGCATCAAGCAGTGAATGCTGAACAAAACAATCCTTGCAAACTGGAACTTAGAAAAGAAAGAAAAAAGAAAATATCTCTGATTTATGATTCACCAATATCTCTGAATGGGAGACTTTGATAAGTAGTTTCCACTATGAATTGATGTGAAAGCAAACAAGAACAAAAAATGCTATTGATGTGGAGTACATATAGATCAACTTGTGATGGTAAATTAGTCGAAAGTTCTTGTACACATAGAAAACTTAAGTTGCATCCATGCTGAATTGATGTGGTCTCAATCACATTAATAGTAGTGTGGCATGAAGAAATAACCCAAGATCGTCATGGATGTGGATCTCTGAAGCACTCATGGATCAACACTAAGACTAACAAGCGACTGAAGACAATCAGTCCAGGCTTCCATAAAGAAATTTTAGATAACTCAATTATTTAAAGGAGGTTTACACCTTTAAGTTTCATTGCTCCCATGGAATATTATAACTGTGTGATTTCTATCAGGCACCATTCGAAAGCAATTTCAAAGTCTTAGTAACATCTAGCTGGTAGGTAGTCTGGATTTCATCTCAAAATGAGCTGAGCTTGATGTATTTAAGCTCATTAGGTCAAGCCGAGCTAAAAGATTGAGCTCTTTGTTAATCAACCCGAATACAAGCAATGAATTAGTTTTATTGTTCTATTTATTGATTTGTTATTAAGGTTAAACTTTTAAGGTAACTCTATCCTTAATTTATAGATTATCTATGTCAAGTCTCTCTTATTAAACCACGGTTGTTAGATCCGGACCGGCCGGTCGAACCGGAAAAACCGGGAATCGGTCCCCTCACCGGTTCTCAAACCCCCCAAAACCGGGCCGTTTTAAAAAACGGTCATTTTCAGGAAAACCGGAAGAACCGGCTGGTTGAAATAGGAATCGGTGGTCAGAACCAATCATAAACGGGTAAAAATAGATTTTTAAAAATAATATATAAAAAAGACACGGTTGAAACGGACCGGTCGAACTGGTCAAACCAAGAACCGGCCACTTAACCATGACCGGTCCGGTAAAATGATAACATTGCATTAAACTCATAAGAATAAATATACGCAGTTTTAATATTTTTTTTATTTTGTTCTCGGAAGGGGAATCTCTTGGGATTTTGATTAAAATTCTTTTTTTGTTAAAATTAGAATTATCCATAGATGAGCAGAGCCCCAACTCGGCTCATTTACACCCTATAGACTTGTTTTTTGTTTTTTTTGGGTTACGGGGAATATAGTCTTATTCATGGTTTAAAGGTTCTTGTTCAGGTTTTCTTTTTCTGTTTTTCATTTTATGTTCAACCAAAAGATTAGAGATTGGGCCATTGACAAATTGTTCTGTTCTCTTCGGATTTAGGCTTAGGTTGGAGGAGTATGAATCCTAATATGGTAAAGTAAGCACGAGAAATCCTCAGCTCATTTCAAGCACTAATGAATCAAATCCCCTAAAAAACAGTTTACGGTAAGTTCTACTCTCGGCGGGGCTGGAGCAAGAAAAACCCTAAAACAAAATCCTATACCAGTAAAGAATTTTATTTTGGTACAAGTACATCAGTAAAGATCATAACAATACATATGTTGATTCAAACAACTTAAACCCATTAAAGTTCATTTCGAGATCTAGATCAGGTTACGTAGCCCATGATAAAACAGAGAATATTAAACTATGAAACAAGATCAAAAAAACGAGATGAGATTCGTATAGAATGTGAGATGGAATCAGTAGACAAAGGGGGGATTTTTTGGAGAACCAAATCCCTTCATCTGTGGATACCATCTCTACGGTTGTCTGGCCGCTGCCCAATTCCAGAATCAAAACAGAAATGGAATCAGACTTTCTCTGTACGCACAGTTGGTTGACAAGAAACCCTAATCGCAAAAGGGGATTTCTCTATGTACCCAACAAATGCAAAAAAACAAACAAACAAGAAAATGGGGAAGATCTAAATCACAACTTGTACTGTAAGGATGGCTCATATCAAGTGTATTTTTGGGAAATCTGTCATTGTGGGTAACCAGATCGAAGAAAAACAATTGAAGATACCAAGACTTCCTTTTTATGATTAGAAACGGCACCTTCTTGTTCTTCATCGAAGGGTTCTTGAATTCCCACTCGAGCCCTCTCTCTTTCTAATCACAGCCCAACTGAATCTCAATGAAGCTGTATAAATATAAATTGCACGAGAAATCTACGCAGGAAGAAAGAGATTACGCTAGTTTCGGCTTATTGAAGAGAATAGTTACGAAAAACGACATATATAGAGGGTTTAGGTTTGTAGGGCTTCTGATAATTTAGGGTTTTAGACTTGTAAAGAAGAAAAAGAAATTTAGGGTTTGAGAGGAAACTACTGTATGAATTACGATGTTCCTATATTGCCAGAAATTTAGGGTTCGAGCATTGCGCTATGGGCCTAGGTCTTATCTAGGCCCTGACTTCTTATATGGGTGAGGCCCAAGTCCATGGAGGGCATGAACTAGCTAAGCCTAAGCCCTGCTCTCAAGGTCTAAAAGGTTTGGTAGAGGGCTTCGGATTACCTCTGGTGGATACTCCTGGTGGGACCTCGGGCATCCACACATCATTGGACATGTGGCATTTTAAAGGGCTCCGGGGAGAAGTCAAAATCATGGGGAGAAAGTGAAATGATTTCTCCCCCTTTTAACGCCACATGCCCAATGATGTGTGGATGCTGAGGTCCCAAGGTCCCACCTGGATCATCCACCAGAGGTAATCCTAAGCCTTGGTGGAGGCGCTAAAGGACCAAATCTCCTTAGAAAGTATTGATTTAGACGGTGGGTTTTGCCTCTCTTTTAGGGCGTCTTTCTCTATCGATCCACTCCCCGGGCTCTAAGTTGTCGGCAGCTCCCCTCCAGCTCCCTCCCCCCCCCTCCCTTCGTTCACTGGCTCCCCCTTTTTTTTTTCAC
>JABCRI010000131.1:0-68866 GCA_015143295.1 Tetracentron sinense
ACCAAGGGACGGTTCCCCTAAAATAGTATACTATAATTATTACACGGCATACCTAGGGGCAAGGGGGGCCAAACGGTTCCTAAACTTTTGAACAAAAAATGATATTATATCAGTAATGTAATATTATTAGCAAACCATGAGTTAAGGGGACAACTGCCCTCGTAAACAAGGAGAAACAATGACTCATAGTATGTACAAAATGTAGGACGAAAGGCCGGAGACTTATTGAGTGATAAAAAAAAAATTGGGGGCTACGCCACGAACCCCATCCCCTACACCAATACTATTTGTACAGCCCACTCTTCTCACAAAAACTATCAAATATACCTTATTTCAATAAACCATGAGTGCCCCCACTACTAGAAAAATCCTGGCTCCATTCCGGATACGAATGCGGCGTCAGACTCAGTGTACATGGTGTCAAAAAGACGGCATCCAAAAAAGAGATTAGGGACAGAGAATATTTTATTTTATTTTTAAAAATCTATATAGTTATTATATGAGAAATGTATATTAAGATTAAAAATTAAAGAAATTAACTAAAAAGCAAAATTATCTGCACTCACAACTAAGTAATGTAATTACAAATTACAGTACATCATAATAAAATAAATAAACATTATTTTAAAGCAAAGACACTGAACAATGACGTAAGAATAGATTTAATTTAAATGTAATGCTAATCTCAAAGCGGATTAATTAAAAGAGATTTTTGTGGTATAATTCAGCACGTTGGACACCCACATAATTTCTCCCCCACTCTCTTTTGTTGAGGGAATGGTAATTTCTTTATGTGTTCTCGTTTTGTGGAAAAATAGATTATGCTCTTTTCCTCTTTACCAACGCTTCTCTTTTAGATGGAGAGTTAGAAACTTAGTTGAAATTTATGCTAATTGATGCAATTAGGATGCCTTTTTTGATACAAAAACACTAAAATTTAGGGAGATCAGGCGAATTGTGTCCATATGAGTCAAAAGGCAGGATTCTTATGATTCACACAATACATGTCGAGCCATGTTCGGTTCAAATCCGTGTTCCCCACGAGACATGCCTGCTTTCTAAAAGAAGGCACATAAGATAGCTCAAGGACATCCCTCAAGATTGCCCGAGTATCATTTCGTTGGTTAAAGCACTCTCCTCTTCCTTTATTTCTCATATTTCCCTACAAAGCACTCTCTCTCTCTCCTCTTCTCTATCTCTCTCTCTCTCCTTTTTTCATTTTAAAGGAAAGATAAAGCCATTGATACGCACCATCATGGCACAACTATCCCATGCTGAGTGTCTTCATCGTTGATTCACACCCACACAACCGCATAGTTGATCTATCTCTATAAGACATGCTCACCAATTGTATCCGCGCCAATATACATAATCTGCATCGAAGTGGTATCAAAGCAATTGGAGAATTATCGACCCAGCCCCACACAACACCGTGATGCAGCCGTACCTGTGGTGTATCGAGTGAAAACCCAAGAAGGACCGCGTAGCTTATGTGGCTAAACTTCACATAGGGTACTTTACATGGGAGAATCGAAGGATGTTCTCGAATGACTCAAGACCTTAGGGCCATACGATGGCTTTAGGAGGGTTTCCCTCTAGCCCAAATCAGCTCAATAACACCATACTAGGAATATGGGGTTATTATACTAATTGATTAGGAGTGTTAGAGAGTCTTCTATTTTACAAGAATATGTTAGTTTTCTTTTACTTCTCTTCTATTTTTGCTTAAAGAGAATATGAGTCCCTTTCAGATACATAGGAGTTTCTACTTCATAGTTAAGAGTCTAATTAAGAGTTGTCTGCTTTAATTCTCTTCTCTTGTTGCTTAAAGAGAATATGAGTCACTTTCAGATAGTTAAGAGTTTCTACTGCATACTGAGTCTAATTAAGAGTTGTCTAAGGCTCTATAAAAAGCCTTGTACTTATGCTATTGTTATGTTGAGTTGATTATCGAGTTGAGACTTGACTAAAAAGAGATCTTATTGAGTTTATTAGCTGTTGATTGCTGGGTTCAGTTATTTTGATCAATTGGATCAATTTCCATTAGCTTTATTACTGTTTTACTGATGTAGCTTGAAGAATTAGCTAGCATTGGTCAAAACTTGGAGAAGGAGACATCAACCCCAAGGCTGTTGCAACACTCCTAGCTCCTAAGTCCAACCATTCCATCAGGAACCTATATTCACTTTAGGTTGGAGTTCTAACCCTTTTCTAATTAATTTGGAAATTTTTAGATTTATTCGGATTCTGTTTTTTTAAAACAAGATTTTGAACTCTACCTTTTTGATTCATTTAGATTTTGATTACCTTATCTGATCAACCTAATTTGATATTTAAAACCCTCGTGAAGATATCCTAAACCCTAGATTGATTTTACAGCTTTTTGAATAATTCTTAATATTTAAATATTGGTTCCTATAAATTTCTGAAAAAACAGATTAGTCATTTTACCAAGCCGACGTGGCAACGCCTACGTTGAACCCTAAACTTATTTCTAAACCCTAGAAACTGACCTAGACCTTTTACCCATTACCCTTACCTTGTCCATACACTTAAAACCTAAATGTTACCCTTGATTAGTGGTGAAACTGAATGTATCAGAATTTCGAAAATTGTTATTTAAGGTAGGTCCTCAAGTAATTAGGCCATTGCTTCAATGGCTACATTAGTACCCTTACCTTGTCCAATACCCTTAAACCCTAATTTTTACCCTTGATTAGTGTTGAAGTATCAGAATTTCAAAAATTGTTATTTAAGGTAGATCCTCAAGTAATTAGGCCATTGCTTCAATGGCTACATCAGTACTATAGGCACCATTACTTTTAGGGGCGTTCTTCACTTGGATGCTCATGGAATCAAGTAATGTCACCATTGCTCCTCAACCATAGTTAGCAGAATTTCATTTAAAACTATACCTTATAACAACATCAGTTTGGGGTGATAGGCACTAGAAAACCGAAATGTAGCTCCCATTCGCTTCCATAAAGTATGCCAAAAGTGCACAACAAACTCAACGTTTTGGTAAAATGTAATAGTCCTTGGTAAGCCGTGAAGGCATACCACTTCTTTGAAAAAAAGTGTATAAGATGTGAAGCATCGAAGCTCTTGCGGCATGAAATAACATGGGCCATTTTGGAAAATTTATCCACTGCCACCAATATGCAATCAACCACACGTTGCGTGCGAGGAAATCCTAAGACAAAGTTCATGCTGATATCTTCCCAAGGAGCTTTGGGCACTGGTAATGGAATATATAATCCCGTGTTCTGAGAATGTCCCTTAAAATTTTGGCATACCATGCTTAATATGGATAGTTTGAGATGATCCAACCGATCTGTCTCCACGACAATACAAGCTCTTCGTGGAGGCATTCTAAATCCTCAGATGAATGCACATGACCTACTCTAATACCAGATAATGCAGTCGATCATTATTCGAATACTCAGACAACAATAATCTATGCTGGAACTAAAGAAGCTAGATTTAGCTTACTAATACAATTTCAATAAGATTGATCTCAAGCATTTGTCTTTACAAGCTTGCCTACTGGGCCTTATAAAGAGATTACATACATTGAATCTAGATAATCATAACTCCAACAACCTATGGATTACTCAAGAGTCAAGACACTTTGAAAATATGACCAACTCTTTTCCAAGGTCATATAGAATTCTCAAGATGGAAAAATTTAAAAGAATCCTTGAACTAACAACCTTTCTTAGAAAATGTAATACACTTAACAGAACTTCACGAATACCATTAAAAGTCAACACTCTAACACTCTTAAAAATTGAAGACCAAAAAAAAAAGCACTCTTAAAAAATTAATGACTCAAACTTAATGAAACCTAATTAATTTCCAAGAAACTTAAAGGTCCAGGGTTACTACAAAACCATGTTAAGATGAAAAATCATTTTTAGTAACGATATTACAGTTCTAAGACAACAACATATTCTTTTTGTGGGCCTTCTTGCTGAAATGTAATGTGAACCTTATGGAGCCCAGCATGAATGAATCACAAATGGGAGATTGACATGGATATAAATGCATTTAAAGTATTCATATCACAATATCTAATTTATAACTACCCATCCTCTAGAACGACCATGGGAAACTATAGAGTAAAAAAAAGTTCTCCATGCTATGCATTCATCACTGTGCTCAATTTTTTAAGAACCCACCAACAGTATATAAACACAGATTATTACTATTTTAGCATGGAAATCTATACATACCTTTTCTCCCACTTTTTCTTGTTGTTCCTTCACTTTCTCACGCAGCTTCTTCAATCCCATGTTCACCCTCAGTCGCTTTTCCTGATTAGAAGAACATGAGTAACAAAGATCAGATCCCTCAGTGGAAGAAGTTAATTGGAACTTGGAAGAAATCAGTAGTACAAATAAAAAACGATTAGCTAACTATATTTAAGAATAAATTATAGGCATATATGAACAAAGATCATGCCTTCACGTAGCTAACACCAAGGTCCTCTCGAGAATATCCACGATCCAAATTACGCATCACATACTGGTTATAATCTTTGACAATCCTCATAATAATATCTGATGTAGAGATCCCTTCAGTTCGTTTTGTTTCCTTAACTTTCCAATGGATTTAACCTGCAACAAGAGACTTGCATAACAAATATTTTCAAAGAAAAAAAAGGAAATGATAAAGAAGAAAGAGAGCTCAAATGACAGTAAAGTAGATTAAATCATGCAACCAAGCTGTCAGTCAAACTTACAAATTCATAAACATCATTTCCAGCTCCACTTGTATCAGCATAACTGTACAAATTTCATGGCAAAGAATAATAATTAACCATATTTGGATACTTGCACCACTTGTATCAGCATAACTGAACAAATTTCATGGCAGAGAATAAATAAGTAACCATATTTGGATACTTACTCCACTTGTATCAGCATAACGGAACAAATTTCATGGCAAAGAATAAGTAACTAATATCTTTTTAATAATGTGAAACAAAACAAATAACATCCCCTTATACATATCTATGCACATTGATAAATTTCTATTTTCCTATGAATGAATTTTTTAGCAACAGAAAGGAAAGCTTGAAGAATAGATACCAACATTTGTGTGTTTAAAATAAAAAACTTAGGACTCATCCACATATCATAACTTTCGATGCAAAGGTCTATATATGGGCCGATTAACCTTACGGAAGAGAGTCGTGGGCCACAAAGTCAATTGTATGCTTGTCAAGGAACTCCTGCGTCATCACCCATGGGGCATCAGGAATAACTTCATCGACCCACCTGCATCAAATAGCCGGACAAAACAATGTTCAATGCTCTCATGCTGCGCCAACATATCAAAACGAAATTAAAAAATGACTTAGAACCGACAACTTCCTCAACCAAATAGCATTCCGAAATTCACAATGAATAAAATGGCCTTACTTCCTTTTATCATCTCCTATCTAAAGTGGGTTTTGTAAACAACATTATTCAGATATAACTCCTGAATAGCAATCGGAATTGATCATTTTCTTACTAAAACAGAATTTATATGAAAAACACTTTGCTACTCTTATTGAGAAACAAACCTGCAGTGACGAAGGGATTCGTAGCGCTCTGATTCGGTCATGACGGTTTTTCCTTTAAACTTGTGTGTAACTTCATCATTGCAGCATCCAACCAACAGATATGTGTTTGGAAACCTAAGAATTCAAACATTGCGATTAAAAGTAATTCAAACCACCCAAAGCCCAGCATAACAAAACCCATCAATTTGATTAAAAAATTACACAACAAACAGAGCCCAATAAGAAAAGGAGAGACAACACCAAAAAAAAAAAATACACACACAAAAACACAAGGCGCATGAAAGATAATAAGTGGAATTGGACATCACATATATAACTCTAAATTTTTTAAAAATCATTTACACCAATAAGACAATAAATAAAATAAAGCAATACATAACTTGTAAACCCCACAAATCAAAATTGATAAAAATACACACTTCTCCTACAATTAACAAAGAAAATATATATACATATGAAATAAAATCCCCATTGGAACAAAGTGATAAAATAAGGAAAACCCAGATAATTGTATGGATCAAAATAAAGAATTTTCTTTTATTTTGGCAGAAACGTGATTTGCACGCTAATCTACAAAACCCAATTCACATAAGGAATAAAATCATTCAAAAAAAGAGAAATGGATGGAGATGGGTTAGATCAGAAATACGATTTCTTTGCTTGCTCGAGAGAGCGCGCGTGGCCGAAGTGGAAGAGATCGTAGATGCCGTCGGCGTAGACACGCACCGGCCGATCTTCCGGTGGACTTGAATTCGAATTGTTGTTGCAGAGCTTTTGATTCTCCATTCGATCTCTCTCTCTCGATCTCTCGACCTGTTTGGGTTTTGAGAAAAGAAGAAGATCTCTCTTTTCTCGTTTGTTTCTCTCTCTCTCTCTCTCTCTCTCTTTTTTTTCTCTCTTTTGTTTTTTTAATGGTGGAGTCCGAATCTGTCCAATTGCAATTGAACTCGAGAGGGTTCAATCGTAACTGTCTTTTTAACTCAGGTTAACTGGGATACTTTTTTGTTAAATAGTAAGGATGAGTGAATCTTAACCACGATTAATGGGGTTAAAAGGGACACTTGTTGACCAATGGGTGCAATTGAACTCTCCCAAGTTCAATCACGATTGGCTCTAAACCCAAGTCGAATCCTATTTTTAAAATTATTTTATTTTTTAATTTTAATACTTTTTAACTATAGCTCCGTGTACGTGTTGGTGTTGGCCTTTGTGGAGTGCGTGTTTAACCATTCAACAAGAAACAAAAACTGTGACCATAGGTTGATGCAATGTGAACTTTTGAATTGTGACTTCAGATATGGGGGGCGAAGTCGGTATGGGCCGGCTTTAGCAGAAGGAAACAGCGCTTTGAAGGATATTTTTTGGAAGAGCAATAGTCACCTCCTCATGGGCCGGCTCTAGCATAAGGAAACAGCTCTTTGAAGGATATTTTTTGGAAGAGCAATAGTCACCTCCTCGTGCCAAAGAGGGGATTATTCTTTCTCGCTCTCACAAAACCTTTGAACTATAGTTAAAAAATTAACTACCTCCTATGATTAACTTTTTTTTAATATTTTTTTCTAAAAGCCAAAGGTAGATGTGTGAACCCTAGGGGTGACTGAATCTTAACCACAATTGGGGACACATGGCCCCAAAAAGGGGGGGACCAGACGGTAACTCACCTCCTTGGCCCAAGGAGGTGACTATTTTTCTTTTTGGAAATTACTTCATATGTTTGGTTGCCGAGAAAATGGGTAAAAACTTGGAAAAGTAAAGAAAATTTGATAAAACACAACTAAAACTTGTACAAGAAATCTAAAATTTTCTTTTATTTTCCAAGTTTTCATATATTTTCTCGACAACCAAACATAGCAATGTATCCATGTTTCCATTTAGTACTCTATCCTCATTTGTCCACGCCCCCATTTTAAATGCTCATCAACTGTGGTTAAGATTCACTCATTCTTAGGGTTAAGCAATCCAACCTTGGTTTTCCACAAAAAAAAAAAAAAAAAACCAAAACCTTAACTTTAATTTATCTAAGCTTAACTAGGGTTGAAGAGGTATTAAAAGGGACACGAGAACACAGGGTAAAATAGGAAACGGCTGCTAATCAATGCTCATATTTTTTGAGCCAAGAAGAAACAAACTCATGCGTAGGGGCGGAGCATGATTTTATTTAAGGGGGCACAATTGTTGATAAATTTGTACAGAATGATTTTACGGGTATATAATATTTTGGGTTTAGGGGATCATTTTGTCCGTACATTTTATACATATCCTATAAGTATTGTTTCTTTTTGTTTACAGGAGCAATTATCATCTTATCTTATGACTATGCCCTATTAAATAATTAAATATAAATTAATTTTGAGTCGGAGTTTTGCTTCACGGCATTGAAGCGACACTCCCTTTTTACACTATGGTCATGGCACGTTTGTAATTATTAAAAAAGTCTGGGATAATTTTACAAAACACCATAATTACAAGACTGTTACTGTAATAGTGTAAAAGGGGAGTTCCGCTCAATGCCATGAAACAGAGCTCTCATGCTCCATGTAAGCCTTAAAAATAATAAAAATGATTTTTTGTCAAAAGTATAGTGGGGTACGTTCCCCCCTTCCCCTTCCCCTCCCCTTCCTCTTGGCTCCACCCTGCTCACACAAAAGGTTGGCCCACACACACAAAAACTTAGGAGATTAATCCAACACATCGCCTCAGCCTCAACTCTTGTAGAGAGAGGGTGGAGCCTAATAAGCGATAGAGAAGTATACATAGACTTGATGGGGACTAAGCGTGCACTTATGAGTGAAGAAGATAAACAAGTGGCATTGCTTTTAATGGCCTCAGATTCTTGTGGCAGATGCCAGGAAGTGGTTTGGGGCTGCCACAATGTATGCGACATGTGGCATAAAAAGGAGGAAAAGTAATTTCATTTTCTCTCATGATTTTGACTTCTTGCCACTTGATATCTCTCCTCATTTTTCTCTCTAGTTTATCACCACATGTCGTATAATGAATGAAGAAATCAAAATCATAGGGACAATGAAATGACTTCTCCAGCCACATGTCACACACATTGTGGAAGCCCAAGACCACTTTTCTGGCATCTGTTAGAGAGAATCCGATGCGACTTCTAATACATAGTGGCAACCTTTGTGGGGCCACACTATAGCCATGGATTAGACTTGAGAGTCATCCGGAATCCGATAGGATTAATAGAGTAACAGGAGATTCAAACTCCCCTTGTTTTTTTTTGGGGTAGAGGTTAAACACAACTCACTCTCACATAGACACATAGGCCAAACTTCTCTCAAACTTTGGTGAAAGTCTTTAGACAAGTCTTTAATTTTTTCATTAGTGAAAGTCTTTAGACAAGACAGAGATTGGGCTCCGCTTGACATCGGGGCACCTCCTCACGGAGCTCGAGAGCCCTTTCTCTGATACCTTTTTTTTTTTAAAGTCCTATTAACAAGTAGAACTCTTGGCTCTTAAATCTTAATCCATATCCTTCTACGTACTAATACACCATAAAACTCTACACATTAAAATTAGAGGATAACTCTCAATTAATATATTAATCATAAATTATAAACAATTTCTTCATATTTGGAATTCAAACTTGTTATACTTGTGCTTTTAAAAGCATGTCTATAAAAAAAAATAGGCATTTGTTTCTATTAGCAATAGGGAAAGCATGTTTGTGAATTCTTACACTATCTTTCTCCAATCCATCAAAGTTTTACTCTGGCCAGAAAGTTCACATCCTCTAATCATTGCGAGTATTTGGCAATGCTCATAGCCCCAACTGAGACGTGGTGCTGGATCACATGCACATTATGAAGTGAAGGCACCACGAATCCTGATAATGTATTAGAGCTTTGTGAGACAGATGCCTGGTAAGGCTTCTACTGGTTGGCAGGGGCGGAATCAGGATTCTCTTGCAGGGAGAGCTTACAACGGTAGTTCTCAAAAAAAAAAAAAAATTAGGACCAAGTTCATGGGTCATCGAGTTTGTTTGTGTCCGATTTAATAGAGTATATATATGGTAATGATATGCATGAGATGTATCATTACCATTATCGCAATTGGAAAGATTTAGATTTAAAATGAAATTGAGATTGTGATTGAGATTTGATTAGCATTAGATTAGGAATGGTTTGATTTAGTTTCTAGATTTATTTATATACTATTATCTATTTAAACCCTAATTGGGTCTCTTTGTAATCATCTTAAGAATTCAATAAATTCAGTTTCTCTACATGGTATCAGAGCGGGTCGATCTAATCTTGCTGTAATTTTTTTTATTTTTTTGTTTGTTGTCCTCCTATGGAATTCCTTTCTAGTGGGCGGCATTATGCTGCCCACCGGGCCTGAATTTTTTGTTATTAATTTTTTTTTTCTTCCTTGCTCTTGGCCACCATCAAGGTTGTCGTTTTAACTCCTTCAAAGAGTCCAGTTATCAAAGAGAGCATCCTAGATTGTCGTCTGCAACCAATCCTCTTAGCAATCTCTCTCTCCAATCATTGTTACCGACAACCCCATCTCTCTCTCTCTCTAACTCCATTCACAACCTCACATGAGCCATCTCTTTCTGTCTCAAACCTTTCACCACTCATGAATACATTGCTCCAATGATAAAGTTGCTCCATGATACAGTTATTGATCCTCATCTCACCCCACCTCAGGCCAGCTCACACGCTAGTCATTTTGCATGATTTTTTTTCCCTTGACAAGCACCCTTGTCCTCATTGAGGAATTCAGACACTTTGTATATGGTCTTGAAAAGGCACACAAGATCTCGTCCCTATAACAAGTTCTGTCTTAATTGGTTGTGTTGAGGCTGTTGCAGAGCTATTTCTACTCTCACTTGCTATAGAGGAATGGGAAGAAGACAAAAAAAAAAAAAAGTGAGTCTACTCAACAGGCCCATGGAGGCCCTTTTCAACCTATTTGAGGCTCATGCAGTTATGCCATTAAAGGCATATTTTAAGGCCCCAAGAGGCCCTTTTGAAGACTTGTGATCCCTTTGGCAAGACCATCGGCAAGATCAAGATCACAGATGTCGTATTTGGCCCAAAGAGGCCTATTTCATTGCCCAAGAGGTAATTCGGCCCATTTTGAGGTCCACTCCTTTTATTGACTGATCGCAGTCTAGCCCATCGAGGCTCATATTCTTCTCTCTCCATCCAACACATCAACAACAGTGACTGTTGACAACTCTTCTATGCAACAATAATAAAATCTGCAAAGACGTTGGAATGCCTAGCGAGCTACATTACCTGATCAAGTATCAAACTCACACATATTTTCAAATCTGCATGAGTTTGATGGGGAGTAATAGAGTATATATATGGTAATGATATGCATGAGATGTATCATTACCATTATCACAATTGGAAGGATTTAGATTTAGAATGGAGATTGTTATTGAGATTTGAATAGCATTAGATTAGGAATTGTTTGATTTATTTTCTAGATTTATCTATATACTATTATCTATTTAAACCCTAGTTGGGTCTCTTTATAATCATCTTAAGAATTCAATAAATTCAGTTTCTCTTTATGGTATCAGAGCAGGCAATCTGCCTGTATGGATTTTTTTTCATTTCATTATGTGTTTCCAGCGGGCGGCATTGCCGCCACCTGTCAGGACTGAAGTTTCTCCATTCTCTTTCTTGTTTTCCTGCCATCAAAGTCACCATAGATGTTAGCATGGTTGGTCTAGCTTTTGTTTTTTTATTCCTCTTTGATGTCTGCCGTATTAAGTGTACCTCCTTTTATTTTACTGAAGACCTCTCTAACGAGAGATTTTCTTTACATTGCAAATCATTCTTCCGGTGCTTTGGGGAGACGGTCATGACAGCTCGATCTAATGGGCTACCGGCTCCGACAGACTCATAGAAATGAGCGGGATGCGACAAAGATAGACTTCACAGACTGGCGGTGACTACCAAGCACAGTTAGTGGTTTTAGCTCTTCATGCAAAAATGGAGTACTCAAGTTACGGCAAACCCATGAAGATTTTCAATCCACATGTGTTTGAGGGGGAATATTAAAGAATATCTTATTCTATAAAAGTGAATAAGATACATTGTATCATTATCAGTTTATCTCTTCACAATTAGATAGTATCAATTAAGTTTGAATTTAGGATTTGATTAGATATGATTAGAGTAGGATTATCTTTTAGAGGTCATTCTATATTAGGAGTCTTGGAATATTATTTAAACCCTCTTAGGGTTCTTGTAAATCATCCAAAATGCTTGGATGATTTACAAGAACCCTAAGAGGGTTTAAATAATATTCCAAGACTCCTAATATAGAATGACCTCTAAAAGATAATCCTACTCTAATCATATCTAATCAAATCCTAAATTCAAACTTAATTGATACTATCTAATTGTGAAGAGATAAGCTTGGATGATTTACAAGAACCCTAAGAGGGTTTAAATAATATTCCAAGACTCCTAATATAGAATGACCTCTAAAAGATAATCCTACTCTAATCATATCTAATCAAATCCTAAATTCAAACTTAATTGATACTATCTAATTGTGAAGAGATAAACTGATAATGGTACAGTGTATCTCATTCACTTTATTAGAATAAGATATTCTCTAACACGTTTGTGTAGAATATATCTTTTTCTCAAAATTTTAGGGGGACTAGAGCCACCGTCCCCCAGCTCTGCCCCTCTCTCTGGCTATTAATAGTATAGTAAAAAAAATTAAATTTTTCAAAGGGGGGCTTCAGCACCCAGGTCCCATGTGGCTCCACCCTTGCTGGTTTGGTTGTTATTGTGACCTCCCTGTGTTTGAGATTCTTGGATGGTAGTTGTGTTTGCTCAGAATCATATGGGGTGGTTAACATTAAATGTATATGCTTCAAGAAGTTTACCTCAAACAAAATTTCTCAATGATTTGTAATAGTGGGTTTCTCATGGGTCCTTCATAATTTCTAACTTTAAGAAGTTTACCTAAAGTAAACTTCTAACTAAAGTTATGTTCAATTATAAGAAAAAATTATATTAATATTTATACAAAGTAAAGTGAATGGTAATTACGTTCATATAAAATTTGATATACTCCTTGTACTTTTATTAGTATATATATA
This sequence comes from Tetracentron sinense, assembly GCA_015143295.1. Classification (NCBI taxonomy): domain Eukaryota; kingdom Viridiplantae; phylum Streptophyta; class Magnoliopsida; order Trochodendrales; family Trochodendraceae; genus Tetracentron; species Tetracentron sinense. The sequence goes on from JABCRI010000131.1 coordinate 12,669, forward strand.
TATATATATATATATATATATATATATATATACATATATATATATATATATTCCGAGATCGGATCACATCCAGCAATTGGATTCGGGGAGAGTTCAATCGCACCCAAAGGCCAACACATGTCCCTGTTAACCCCTATTAACTGTGATTAAGATTCATTATTGACTCTTACCTTATGTTTGGTTGCTGGAAAAATAAGTGAAAAAGAAGAAAATAAATGAAAATTAGACGAAACACAATTAAGAATTGTATTAGAAATTCATAATTATCTTTTCTTTTATTTTCTATGTTTTCACATATTTTCTCATCAACCAAACATACAGGTTCAATAATCAAACCTTAGTTTTTTAGGAAAAAATATTTTTAAAAAATCTTTAAACTTTGGTTAAGAATTTGTAATCCAATATTTGTTTTCTAGAAACCAAGGTTATATTGTTGAACCTAAAGGTTAGTGAATCTTAACCACAGTTTATAAGGGTTAATAGGGACACGTGTTGACCTGTGGGTGCGATTGAACTCAGATTGAATGATTGGCGGTGATTTGACCTCTATTGTTCTTTAGTCTTTACACTTGAAATTAATATTTTATAGCTTAATAATTTCTAATAATTAATAAATTTGTAAGGAACCAACTTGGTTCTATAGTGTATAATTAATAATCTCTCATACTTGCCTATTTAATAATTTTTAAAGAAAGTTCTAGTATATTATTAATTATAAGAGAGGTTTTTATACTATATTAATACATTATTATATGAATCTTATAAACACTTGATGATGGTTTAGGTATCAGGAAGGGAAATATATAAAATTATTGTAGCACCCCGGATTTTCTATACTTAATGAATATCGTTTTCGTAGCTACTTGGCCTTCCTCATAGTCTAATTAATAAATAATAGAGAAATTGGAAATTTCAAAACGTCAAAAATGTTCCTTTTCGAAGTACGAGCCCAACGCAAGTTGAATCGTCAAAATCGGACGAACGAGTCAAAAGATATGTCCAAAACAGTCTGGACCTGCAGGCAAAACGTAGCTCGGAAGGCACTAAGGACGTAGCTCGGAAGGCACTAAGGACGTAGCTCGGTTATGCACTAAGGACGTAGCTCGGTTATGCACTAAGGACGTAGCTCGGAAGGCACTAAGGACGTACTCTGATAACGTATACGTTGTGCATCTGTTGTGCAACAGACAACGGGTACGTCGTGCAGCAGACAACGTGTACGTTGTACAGCACAACAGGCACGTTGTACATAAGACAACGGACAACGAGCTCAGCACAACGTGTTTGCACAACACAACGTGACAATGGGTTCGGCACCCTTCACAGCACAACTTGTTTGGTACTATTCACAGCACAACGTGTTTGGTACTATTCACAGCACAACGTGTTTGGCACTATTCACAGCACAACGAGCTCAGCACTATGCACAGCGTGTTTGGCACTATTCACAGCACAATGAGCTCAGCACTATGCACAACGTGTTTGGCACTATTCACAGCACCACGAGCTCAGCACTATGCACAACGTGTTTGGCACTATTCACAGCACAACGAGCTCAGCACTATGCACAACGTGTTCAGCACTATTCACATCTCAACGTGTTCGGCACTCGTGTTTTCGCAGAAATTTCAGTAAGGGTATTATGGTTTTTTGGTCGGTTCACTCTTACCTTAAGAGTTTAACCCGAGCCTTTAGGGCTCATTCTCAACACTTAGAGGATTTGGGGATTAGAAGAAAGGGTTTCCTAAGCTAGGGTTTTGCTTCTGGAGAAGAATCAAAAGGGTTTTGAGACCCTAGATCACTTCAAGTCCGGTTTTTCTCCAAGATCACGGCTCAAGCACTCGTGGAGAGCGTTCTCCAAGCTAGGGCAGCAACCCAAGCACGTTTTTTAAAGGGGTTTCTTCCCCAACTCAAGTCTCCTTCAAGCAAAGGTGTTCTTCTTTCGAGTTGGAGCTTCAATCAAGGTCTCTACCAAGGATCAAGCCTTGATCTAAGGTTAGTACACCCTACTAACTTACCCTAGCAAAAATCTAGGTTTCCTATATAAAAATGTGATTCTTTATATTATGTTATTCTCCTTACGAAATGTGTTATCTCCCATTAAATATAAACAAGATAATGGAAAAGGTGTGGATGTGTGGATGGAATGTTGGAAGTGGCGATTGGATGCCGAGATGTATGTTGTGTGATGTGTGTGATGGAAATGGTGGATGGGTATTTTACCAATAATGAACTTACCTTGATGTTTGGATGGAAAATATGCGCTAAAGAAAACAAGATGAATTATTAAGAAACATTGCATGTGTTGTGTTTGACAAAATGCCAAAAATATGAATAAATGATCTAAAGGAAGAATATGGAAATGGGTTGTATGCATGCGTTCTTATAAACGATAAATTGATCAAATGTTATGCAAACTACTTATGTTACCTATGTTCATATCATGAATTGAATTGTAATGTCATATCTTGGTTATTCTCATTATCATGATTGTCACTATGGACACGTACACGAGCACGTATGATAGCATGAACCGAGATTTCAAGAGCATGTGCATATAATAAACAATAAGAAAATATTGCATATCAAGGAGGTTGGCAGCCCAGGGAGGTTCGGGTGCTAGCCTCTGGCTCACAAGAAAACCATGCATTTCATAACAAGGAGGTTGGTAGCCCAGGGACATTCGGGTGCTAGCCTCTGGCTCACAAGTGCATTGCATATCAAGGAGGTTGGCAGCCCAGGGAGATTCGGGTGCTAGCCTCTGGCTCACAAGAAAACCATGCATTTCATAACAAGGAGGTTGGTAGCCCAGGGACATTCGGCTGCTAGCCTCTGGCTCACAAGTGCATTGCATATCAAGGAGGTTGGCAGCCCAGGGAGATTCGGGTGCTAGCCTCTGGCTCACAAGTTACGAGATGGAGGTTTACAAGATGATGATCATGCATTCATGCATGCACGTATACATGATTTCTACGAGGCATACCGGGACATGACAGGGGTTTTCAAGCATGAGTTTTATCGGCGTTTTCGCATTCATGTACGCACGTCAGGATGCTTGTATTGTGTCATGCCTTATACTGTTTCCTTTGTGATGTTTCTATTACTGCTTGTATGATATTACTATTGTGTGTTTAATTATTGTTATGGTCTGCTAGTAGCTTGTACTCGCTGAGTACTCCATGCTCAGTTGTACTTTCATGTCGGCAGGTACTGAGGGAGCCCTCGACCCGGAGCCTTGGGTCGAGGAAGAGTATATAGAAGAGAGAGAGCCGGCTATTCCATTACAGTCTCAGGCGGACCGAGACCTCGATGTGTGGCCATACCTCGACTACTGTTGAGGGGAGAGTATGAGAGGGTCTTGTGTATTTTGATATTTTGATAGGTGGGCCTGTCCACCTTAGACTTAGACATGTCTTGTATTTATGTTAACTTGGAATACTATTTTGGATCATCAGAAGAAATGAAAATTTGTTTACGCTTCCGTATATATGTTAGCTTCCGCTCTCTGATTATCGTTGTTAGTACTGTATTTTATCTTGTGCATTACAGGATGGTTTGATAGGTACGTAGTGTGACACCTAAAATATCCCTAAACTCCTAGGGGGTATTTCGGGGTGTTACAATTATTTTAGATATTTTGGCTATGTATAATAAATTAGGGTGCTGCTATGCGCAGGCCACTATTTGCTAGTTGAACACAAAAGAAATGAAAAAGATAAAAATACCCATGTCTTCTTTCGGTATCCAGTCATAAAAATGGATGCTAGATCCTTTTTTTTTGTTGAAGATCTCGTCCTCCAGTCGATTTCGAAGGAGCTAGGCCTTCTTTGCCGCTTGATTTCTTTAGGGATTTGGATGAATGATGATGGGCTGATGAGGACAATGATGCGTTAATCGATCTCCCTCCTTTCTAGGTTAGGATTGTTTTCTCTAACCTAGGATTGTTTTTTTTACCATCAAGTAAGATTTACTGGCTCTATAGCTGGTAAATATACAACGGGTTGGGATTGTTTTTACAATCTGATACAATTTATCGATTCTATAGCTTTACCATCAAGTAAGATTTATCGGCTCTGTAGCTTCATTGCTCAACAAAGTTAAACCCCTCTTCCATTGAAATGTACATGAGATGCATGCAAGGTCTTGAAAAAAATGGATGCTTCTTTTTCTTGTCACCATGTTGATTGTTTATTGGTATCAGACAAGCCTCCTCTGTCCCCCTCTGGCTTTCTGCATTTTTTTTTTTTTCTTCCCATTTAGAAGAAAGGAAGAAGATAAGGGTTTTTGTATCATTTTCTTATCTTTTTGTGTATAACTAATCTAAGTGGTGTTTTATCAGTATAAAGTGGTATGCACATAGCAACACCAATAAATTATCACATATAGTATAAAGTTTCAGATATTTTAAAAAGAAAAAACTAAAAAAATAAGTTGTATGAAGACTTCCAAATAATTAACAAAAATTAAAGGGAGAATCGCATGAAAAGACATTACGAGGTTTTTTATGTGTTGAGTGACACAACCTTCTTTTTTGTATTTTTGTAAGTCCAAATTTCATTAGCTTATTCAATGGGCTAACATAAAATCTTTTGTTTTTTGTTTTTTTTTTTAGAGTGCTAGCCTTGTACATTTGTATCTTCTTGAAGCTTATATGGAAAAGACAATACATTCAAAAGTTTATGAGAAGAAATTTTAATGGTCCAATATAATGATTCTTATATATAATGTTCTTTTATAATTAACTAGTGGGTGGCAGGTGCGATGCATGTGAGAGCGTGGGGAAGGAGTTAACCACAGTTAAGGAGTTAAAAGGGACACGTGTTAACCCGTAGATGTGATTGAACTCTCCTCGAGTTCAATCACAATTGGCTATAATTCTATTATTTAAAAAGAAGATAGATGAGCAAGGGTAGTTTAGAAATTAAAGTAAAACATTAAATCAAAGTTTTGTTTTATATAAGGATAGTTTGGAAAATTGGGAAAAATAGGCTACGCCAGCCTCTCCCATTATAATACTAAAGAAAAGAAAGATAGATAAGCAAGGGTAGTTTGGAAATTAAAGTAAAACATTAAATCAAAGTTTGTTTTATATAAGGGTTGTTTGGGAAATTGGGAGTAAAGATAAAAAAATTCCACCAAGGTTATTAATTACAAGAGCTCTAGTGTACACCTGTTGTTCTTTACATATGTCGTTACAAGAGTGGGCCCATTTAGATTTAGAACATTTTCCATTTAAGACTGCCAAATATAGTAAGTTCATTATAGGTACTCGTTGGATTTAGAACATTTTCCATTTAAGACTGCCAAATATAGTCAGTTCATTATGGGTACTCGCTGGCAATACTAAATACTAATAGTTAAAGATCGTGATGTAACATTTGTTGGCAACTCCATTACTGCCTGATTTGATGACCAGATGCTTTGTTTTGTTTGTATATATTCAAACGGCGAGCCTGGCAGTCATTGATATTTGAGCCACGTTGGTTTACGTGAGGATCATAAGGGACCACATTTGCAAAGTGTGGTTTTAGCATAGAAAATCATACCCAAAGGCCATGCTTCAACTTAATTCCACATCCCATTACTGTTGTTTTCCAATCCAATCGGAGTCCGAATTTGATCCGATTAAGATGGATCCATTACCTAATATAGATCCTTCGGTAGAACTGTAGACAGCGAATTTGAAGCGAATACATGGTATCTGATCCGTTTTAACCTCTGCTTTTAGATCCGTTTACTAATATATGCTATCCGAATTCACTCAGATATCCTACTACACTCAGATATCCTACTGATAAAGAAAAAACAAATTCCATATACAATTCCGTATCCGCAATATCGATCAAATTTGGATATTATTTGAATTCATTCAATTATACTAACAGAATTCGAATAAGAATTTGGATATCGAAATTCTTCCCATTACATTAACTGAATTCGGATCATATATTCGAAATATCCTAACCTTTTCATCCTATTACCAAATTTTATATTTCAATACCCTAAAAAAAATCAAATTCTATTCTTGTAAAGATATAATAATAATTTATACATTAATACTAATTGGTGAGATATTTAGCAAAGCGGATGCACCACTATTGTATCTGCTCCGATTAGTAAACAGATAACATTTTACCATCTGAATTCGATCCGATAGATATTTATTCATCCGACTTTTCAGATTCAACTTCGAATTGGATCCGGATAATATCAATCTCTATTTACAGCCCTATCCTTCGGATCCATTCAGATGTGTATGTTGAGATCCAATCCACACCAATGAATTTTGAGATTGATCCATATCCACACCAATCAAAGTTCAGACCTTGCTTGAGTACACATGTCGGGTTTAGGGAGGCTTGAACCATTCCGACCAGACACACTGCTAATGGTCTTCTTTTCCGGGCCACCTGTGGCTTTAAGCTCAGTTGGGTTAAGGGAGCTCTTTCAACCTAATATATAATCAAAATTCATAATGTTTCTTATCAGAGCAATTCACCAAAGCTAGATTAGGGGATAATTAATATTATAATCTTACAAGATGCTTTGAGTTTTACACCATGTGCATGTTGTAGAAAGTTTAGACAATTTGCTTGAGTTCATACACAGATAAAATGATGTGAAAACTAGCAAACTATGCATAGTAGTTCAGGCTGGCTTTCTTCTTGGCTTGAACTTGAATGATACCTTCATTGAAGTCTTCGTGGATTACCTGAATCAAAATGACAATCGTTAAGTCTCTTTTCAGAAAGATGGTTCTAAATTACATAATCATAGGACTAAGAAATGAAATTGAAAATAAAATGATGACGACATGGTGATGCTTGTTGAAGTGTGGTGGTGACAATAACATTGAAATCCGAAAAAAAAAAAGTAAACACCAACTGCATTTGAGAAAATAGAAATATATATGTATTGCTATTGGAGACAGTTTCATAAGGTCATGCAACTAGAATTGCGTTTTTCATGCTTTATCCCATCCACAAGTCAAGTAGGAATAAGATGAGATGAGAGGAAATTGATGATTACTAACAAAGTTTAAAATTTTCAGCTGTCTTTAACTTTGGCCTAGTCAGTCCTGATGCAACCAAATCATTGCCGACTCCAATGGTTTAACTGCTGAGATTTAATTGTAATTGCTTGGTGGTAGAGTATAAGACAATGGCAATAACCAATTAATCATCTGTGCATGGGGGTATTATAATAGTCATTTCATGGCATGGACATATTGTAATAGCTGGCATAGAGTAAAACCTCAGTTGCATCTCGGCGGAGAGCCAGCATGCCAGCCTCTACACAAACAGCCTTTAGTTGTGCCCCATTGAAGTCGTCTGTTGAACGAGCCAACTCTTCAAAGTTCACGTCTGGATTCACATTCATTTTTCTCGAATGGATCTGTCGCACAAATGGAGAAAACAGCAAAATTGTATCAGCCGATCGATTTTTTTTTTTAATGAAGAAAGTAAAAGAAACAGCTTCTACAAGTTTACAAATGAGCAAAGGGTTCAGCCTACCTGCAGAATTCTGGCTCTTGCTTCTTCAGACGGGTGAGGCAACTCAATTTTGCGATCCAAGCGACCAGAACGCATGAGAGCAGGATCCAGAATATCAGCACGATTAGTTGCTGCTATGACCTGCACATCGTCAAATATCCAGCTTAAATATCTCCATAGAGTTACTATTAAGACAGAAGCTTAGAAACATTAAGAAGAAATGAGTTCTAAATTTAGCTATTCAAGATATCGAGATGAGACAACTTTGAGATAATAATTGGGGCAGAGACATTTCCATTGATGAACACAAAGTATATAATGGTATAAACCCTAGATAAAGCAGGATAAAGAGAACAGCAAATACAACTTAAGAAAACTTTTGGCATGCAACAGAGGCAACATGCCAACTTTGAGTGACCAACTCCTTTTTACCTTCTCGTGAAAATCAGGGAAGCATTCCCCATGAAAAAAAAAAGCACATGGGCACCTGCCTTATACGATAGGGGAAGCTGCCTAATTGTGACGATAAACAAAGTGTCCAGGCCATCTACAAAAATCTCTAACATGGTCAATAGTATAAGATTATCCCCAAGCCAACACTAGGAGCCACAATAAAGTCCAAGAAAAATCGCCTTTAACTGCAAGCAAGCAACCACACATCTTGAAAAAAATTCACCCCTTTGAGAAGAGCTAGGGCTTCTGATTCAACCAACTCCACCATACAAACCAAGGCGATAGAAGAACTTCATTATGGTTCCTTTGTCATCCATAAGAACATCTCCTGTCCCGCAGTAGGGCAGTAAGCCATAATCGCAAAAAACATTTAATTTAATTATTCCTCTATCCGGAGGCAACCAATCAAAATAAATAGAACTCTTCTTACGCTGCTTTCAGGGAACCCTTTCCACTCATGAAAAAAGTTAGCTAATGCCATGAATCTACTATAACCAATCCTTTCATAAGTTCATTTTCATCGGAACCAATAAAACAAGGATTGAAGCTTTTCTGGGTTAGCAAATAATTCTATCCGCTTTTGGGGATGGAAGATCCATTTATCTGGTAAGAGCAGAGGATGTGGTCAGGATGTGCAGTTCGGAAGCAGAAGATATTTATCACGGCAGTGTTGTCTTTCACTGGTTGTGGCTGGTGGGTAATCTCGCTTCTCAGGATCTCCATAAAAAGGATAGATGGGTTTGTGCCATCAGTCTTCCCTTTCATTTGTAGACAGGATCTGTGCTTATGAAGGTTAGGGATTTGTGGAGGATTCTTGAAAATTTATCCACCCCCATCCTCTATGAGACCTTTGAGCAGTGCTGTTAGTGAAATCTAGTGGGTTGGGGAAAATTCCGAGGATAATTTCCATTTCTGATAAGGAAGGCTTGTTTCCGGTGTTAATCGAGGTTGAGATTGACGAGAGCATGAGCCTCTCAGAGCACTCAGCCCCTTTTTCAGCACTGTTTCCAGCAATATCATCAGCGTCTTGGGCTGGTTACAACTTACAATGTCAGGGATAACAGGGTCTCATATCACGTGACAGATGCTCCACCGTTGGATCGAATGGATATAGGAAAACAGAAAACAGTTCAAATACAAATGCTGAAAGTCAAATACAAATGTTGAACATGAACGAAATCCTCACAGATTTGCTACATAGCTCCAATTAATTAATGAAAATCAACACTAGAAAGGGTAAGAGCTGCCAACCTTTATCCGGTCATCACTGCTAAAACCATCAAGCTGATTAAGCAGTTCCAACATTGTCCGCTGCACCTCCCTATCTCCACTTACTTCACTGCAGTAAAGGAGTACTTGTTACATATGAGCAATTTAACTTTCAAAGAACAAGTTAGTTTTATGTTACCATCATTCAATCCAATGAGCCATCAGCCATCTAGGAGAAAAAGGTTTTTGTTTTTTTTTTTTAAAGATAACAAGAAAATTAATATTAAAAGGACGTACATAAGAGGAATCATAAATCCCCTAAAGGAACAAAAAGAAAGGATTAGGAGTCTTCAAAAACAATCTGACTCTGTCTATTTACAAAATCATTGGAGGCGACATCCCTAAATTCCCCAAGGACCGCTGCCCAATTTCGAAGACCCCATTCTAAGGAAGCACATATTGTAAGGTTTGAAGGATTGATTCCCTCAAAAATACTTTGAGCCGTGCTAGCCCTACTCTCAGGCATTCTCAAATCTCAGCCAAAAACCAATCCCTGTCCTTCCTTTAAAAAATGTTGTTTTTGGCTGAGAGTAGGGCTAGCACGCCGCAAATACTTTATTTCATTTCCTTCCAAGCACAAAAGATTCTTATTCAAAAAATCTTGTGGTAGTAGAAGAAAAAGTAAGACATCCTGTGTCAAAGAACAATAATAACACATACTCAATCAAAGAAGGTTGTAAGAAATGATTTCTCCATGCAGAAATCAGGCAAAGTTTATCAAGAAGCCTCCATAAATTGAAAACTACTTTTCATCCAAATAACTGATTCTACAAGTAGCTTTGTCAGACCCTTTAGGAAGCTCAACAAGATAATGTCTCCTAGGCAAGCCTAGGACAGAATGAACTATAGGTGGAGAGCAAAGAGAGAAATGCTGGAGTCTTTGTTGCTAACTCAGATGGAGTCTAATAACTTCAATGGATGTAATGAACGAACCAGAAGAGGAAGCGAGCAAGACAGGGGGATCAACTAGGACAGCCATCAAATATGGTTCATGTCTTGAAGTCAAAAACCAATGTTAACTGGTTCATCAAGCGGTTAGTAACAGATAGTGGTTTATAATTTCAGGTTCACCACTTGCAATATGAACTTGGTAACAATGAGCTCAAAGCTTAAGTAGTTCACTTTCAGATTGTGGGATAGCGTGGATCTTCTCTCCTTTATCAAATTTTATCTTCCTCCTGTTAGTACAGCATTGTTTGTAATCATTCTTCGTATCTCACCTGAATATTAATGAGATATTTTGCTTGAACGGAGAATATTAATGTGATCTTACAAGTGAATAATTCCACACATTACAAGACTTCTGGAAGAGTAAATAGTAGACATTCTGGAGTAATCCATGTAATATTAGACTGGTTACAATATTCTTCGAGGCTAGATATTTTTCCCTGTGATCCCAATACCACAAAATCCTTTTCTGGATAGATCTCAAGCAAATCCGTAATATGGTAATCATATAGAAATTCTGTGAATGGCATAAAAGAAATAAAAGCAGTATACCTATCAAAACGCTTTGTTCCAATGGCATCAATTTCATCAATAAAGATGATGCAGGGAGACTTTTCCTTTGCAAGTTGGAAAGCATCACGCACGAGTTTTGCTCCATCACCAATGAACATCTGAATAAATATCCGGTCAAAAGAAGAATATTCTATAAATAAAGCATAATTTGCAAGTAAAGTTTCATGATTCATCTACCTTGACAGAAAGCAATCATTCTTCATACAAGTAAAAACTCACAATAGATATTATAAGTCTTGTTTTCTCCATCAAAGCTCACAATAAGAATCATTTTTCATATAACCACAATGTTAAAAAGGCATATGCTTTTTTTTTTTTGTGTGTGTGTGTGTGTTGGGGGGGGTGGTCACAATAAAACCACATCTCACATAAGACCACATGAATATATAACTGCTATCCGTCATTTTGGGACAGTCCTAAGACAAGAAATTTTGCCTCCCAAACTAGCTATTAATTATTAAACACATGGTACACACTTAAAGGTGGACCCATACCAGAATATTGGAAATCGGCTTGATAGCAAGGACAAGATAAAGCAGAACAGTCTTAAGAGTTGAGACATTGTTCAAAACAACATTAATGGAAAAACAACCAAATAACCATATGAGATTAAAACCAAAACAATGCCATAAACTACCTCAACATACCAAGTTACTAAGTTTTGATCGAAGACTTTCTATGTTTTAACAAAGGAATACTTTCATTCTATATCCACTCCAAACAAAAGGTTGGTCATTATACAAGTGTCAATTACAGTTAACTTGATTAGGATAAAGCATTTAAACTGAACATCATGGTTCAAAATAACTATCCGTAAATGTCATATCGGTCCAATACATATCACAAATCAAGGATACCGATACACAAAAACATATATCTCTATTCTTTCCACTGTATCAATTATGTGTCGGCATATATCGATTGTATTGGTACGTTAATTCGATACGTATTCAATACATGTCGATTCACATTTTATTGTTTAAATTCATGTGAATGGACTATAATCAACCCAAAATGAGTAGACTTATGGATTCCATTCGAATTCATGGACCAAAAAACAATTTTGAGGAGAAATTTACAGTTTGTCTTTTCTTTGTTGTTGAAAATTTTGAAATCCCTATATCTTCATATATATTTTTTGAAATGTCTTGAATCTATGGTTGAAAAATGAAATGGGTTAAGTCGATGAATGATCTACAAGATCCATCGACTAACCCTAATTTTTTAGGATAAAAATAATTTCAATTTTTTTCTACATATGTATATTATATTAAAATAAGTATATAAAAATTACTTATGTACAATGAAATGCTATATATTCTGCAAAAAGTTATTTTTAAAGAAAAATTACTTTATGCATTCAATTTATTTGTATTATTAAAAAATTTCAAAACAATTTAATTAGCAACTCTAAAATGCTATATATTTTTCTTTTTTATCGTAAATCGGAGATTATATAAAAATAAGAAGAATGATAGTACGAAATTGGCAAGGAAGCACAAGGGATCACAAGAAACGTGAACCTAACGACTCAATAAAGAATGGAAAAAACAACAAAAACTTGAATCCAGTAGGACATCGGGCCCAATCCAAGATAATAGAAATGCAAGAAGATCCAAATCCTCGAATTCCCTTCTCATAAAACACCAATCCAAAATTAAGCGATGGATCCCCCGCAAATCCGTAGAGAAGAAAAAAATGGCAAAAAACTCTCCAATTCCTCTCCTTCAAAACCAAGCAAGCTATTGTTCCCAAAAAATAAGCCCATAGTAAAGAGAAGGGGGTCTGCCACATCACCACAAGCCAACAAGAAAAGAAGCCCTTAAAGAAATTCGGGCCCATGCCACATCAAATTGCTCAAGGAAATGACTCCATAACTCATACACAAAAGGACAATACAACAACAAATTATTCACTGATTCCTCTGGCTCACAGCGCATAAAACAACGTTAGCCATCCTCTGATTCCTTGGGCTCACAGCGCATAAAACAACGTTAGCCATCCTCTAGTTTATAATGGTCACAAGAAAATGGTGTACGTGCATTATAACGAGGTTGCGATTGAAGAACTCACTAAAGATGCTCGGATGAGCAATGCACCATTCGATCACATAGACCTCAGCCACGTATATGATGAGAATTATCTATTGGATGAATGGTTGAGGATCCAAGAGAGGCGGTGTTGGCTGAGCTGGGTGATCCTCCCAGGCCTAATACATTTTTGGCGAGGTGCGTTGATGAGTGTACAGTGGGATCAAGTAGAGCTGGGGCCAAGTAGAACAAGATATGGGAGTTGGGCATAGCAGCAGTACTAGTACTAGGTAGGGTTGGACTGAGTAGGGCTAAGATAGTTAAGCTCGTGATGATGATGACGAGTTCAATGGACTAATGCCGACTTTGAGGATTCAAATTCAGGAGGATGAGAGAGGAGATGCAAATATTGGGGGCAATGACGATGACGATGATGGTGATGAGAGGGCACATTGGGGGGCATCACACGCACGGTCACAGCCACGGGAGTCATGAGTAGGGGGCATGGTATGACATTTATAGAGAAGCAATACTTTGACCATGTCACCCACGAAACCAATCATGGTGCATGCATGCCCTCTCATTGTCATGAAAGCCACACGTACAAACGGCGATAGTGTGGTAGTGAGGAACAAGTTGGATGACATCATAAAGGTCATGTTCATGCGAGCTACTATAGGCAACCACGGGGCATGGATCACATTATACATATGATGATTAGTGCCAGTTTGACGAGAGTAGTCGTCATGGTAGTGGCTATGGATATGGCAGTGCATCTAAATATGATTATGGTCACGATGCCCAATCCCACCCATCTGCAGTTTATGGACATAATGCACAGTCCCAAGCATCGACTGAAAGGTTTTTTTTTTTTGATCGATAATCCATGCAAATTTATATAAAAATGAAACAACTAAGCAAGCTACACCGGCAACTAATGGTAGAAGTTCACGAGATCATGAACCACAAAAAGAAAAGAAAGAAAATAACAAGACACCCATGATATCCCCCCGTGGGCAGATTAGGCTAGAAGAAGACCCGTATTCACCCCTCCCTATCTAGAAGAGACCCAATCCACAACCAAAGAAACAATGCGAGAACAAATTCTATGGGGAGATGAGTGTGAATTGTTAAAAACCCGCTTATTCCTCTCTTTCCAAATTGTCCATGCTACAGCATCCGGTAGAACCCGCCTAATAGCCATCTTTGAACCATCCCCACTTACCAATTCCCAGCAAGATAAGAAGTTTAGAAAGGAAGAGGGAAAGACCCACTTCACGCCTACTCGGGAGAAAAAGAAACTCCAAACCTTACTTGCAACAGGATAATGCAAGAGGAAATGATCCACCGACTCTTCCTCTTGAAAGCCCATAAAGCATTTGTTAGCCAAACTCCACCATCTGTTTTTCAAGTGATCACATGTAAGAATTTTATTCCAACCCGCATTTCATAGAAATAAAGATACTTTAGAAGGAATACCTGGATTCCACACAATTCTATGAGGGAAGGGGACGGATGGACCAACACCGAGCAATTGAACTAGAGATGTCGCGACCCAAAATACCCCCTAGGAGTTAGAGATACTTTAGCTCGTAACTGCCGTAACATACCATCCTGTATGACACATACGGCATACATACCATCCTGTGAAAATACACAAGCATATACTTAACTGAAACAAAATATTGACATGGGCCCACAAATGGTTCCAAGTTCGAACCAACATAACATATCCAAAAAGATGGAGTAGACAAGTCCCATCTCAACATACACAAAATCTCCTCTCCTATCTCTCTCAGCAATAGTCTAGATAGGGTCACCTATCTAGTGCTCCATCATCCTAGTGATGGTCCATGGTGGACTCCGGTTCATAGTATTCCTCCTCTACCCAAGGCTTAAGATCATGCGCATCATAAGAACTTGCCGAAGTTAATAATTCGGCTGAGCATGGAATACTCAGTCACATACAAACTACTAGCTAACAATAAATAATATCATGAACATGCAAAAACATAGAGCGTAGAATCCTTAAAAGTAGTTTCCCAAAACCATTTCCTTGATAGTGTTCATGTGAAATCAAAACCATGTAAATCTTGTGAAGTCATGTGATAATCAAAGTCTTGTGAGTTCTTGTGAATTCTTGTGATAGTTAGGATTCCTTGTGAGCATGCGAGATCTGAGTAAGCATGAATTTCTTGTGAACATGTGAGCTTGTGAACTTGTGAGCTTGTGAGACATGACTTTTTTTTTTTATCGATAAACCAAGCAAATATATAATTAAAAAAACATCACAAGTACAGAGAGGCGAAGAGCACACGGTTCATGATGTTGTGAACCAATGCACTGAGCAAAAAGATAACACAATACAACTTGCTAACCCCCCACTATAACCCTCACCAACAATACAAATCAGTTAAACAACATGCCTAAGCTCACCCCTTCCTGCTTAGCTGAAACTCACTCCACCGCCAAAGACCAGTATCTATTACAAATACGGGGAAAAGATGAGGAAGAGTTCTCAAAAACTCTCCTATTCCTCTCCTTCCAAATAGACAAGGCTACGGCGCCCAGTAGTATCTTCCACACCGCCAACCTCGATCATTCCCCACTTACCAAGTCCCAACAGGATAAGAACTTGTGAAAGGACAAGGGAAAGACTCAGGCCACACCCATGCGGGATAGAAAAAAACTCCAAATCACACAAGCTAAAGGACAATGCAAGAGAAGGTGATCAACCGACTCTTCCGCTTGGAGACACATAAAACAACGATTAGACATCCTCCACCCTCAACTTTTCAAGTGATCACATGTGAGAATTTTATTCAAAACCGCATTCCATAGAAAAAAAAAGATACTTCAGATGGAATACTTGAGTTCCACACAGCTCTATGCGGAAAGGGAACGAATGGGCCAACTTCAAGTAGCTAAACTAGAGATCTCACTGAAAAACGAACCTTGTTGTCTCTAGACCAAACTCTACAATCCCGGCCTTGAGAAACCGCAAGAAGAGGCCCCAGACGCTCTAGCAACCTGCCAAACTCGTCTATTTCCCAGTCCTTTAACCTTCTTCATAGATTGGAGCACCACACATCCCCCCCGCTGTCTCTACTAATATAATCCCCGACTGACGCCTTCGTATCCGAAGCTAACCGATAAATATTAGCATAGTCATCCTGTAGCCGCGAGGACCCATTCCACACGTCCTTCCAGAAATTGACCCCAGCCCATCTCCAATTTTGAACTTGAAAAAAGGAACCACTAGTCGAGCTACCGCCATGATCCATTTCCACATCCCTACCCCGTGGGGCCTCGACACCTCCTTGGGGACCCACAAAGAGCCCACCCCGTATTTGGCAATGATGACCGATCGCCAGAGACTCTCCCGTTCCTCCCCAATCCTCCAAATCCATTTTCCTAGGAGAGCGTTGTTGACCAAAGACAACGGCTTCAAATTGAGGTCCCCTAAGCTCTTCGGGCAACAGATCCAATTCCAATCGACTAAATGATACTTAGCCTGACCTCCATTCTCGTGCCACAGGAACTCTCTCTGAATACGTTCGAGAGACACAGCAACCAATCGGGGGATGACCATATTGGACATGAAATAGGTTGGCAGACTGCTCAGGGTACTATGGATCAACGTTAATTTCCCCCATTTGGATAAAAAAGACGATTGCCACCTTGACAATCTCTTTGCAAACTTTTCCACAACCGGGGTCCATATTGCCTTAGATTTGAATTGAGCACCGAGGGGCACCCCTAGGTAAACTGATGGCTGAAAACCAACCCTACAACTGAGGCTTTCCGCAAGGGTATCTATATCTGAGACCTCCCCAACCCCACTAATTCGGCTTTAGACATGTTAACTCGTAACCCGGAGACGGCTTCAAAACAATGAAGAAGACCTTTCAAAAAACCTAGATCCTGATGGGAAGCTCTGCAAAAAACTAATGTATCATTGGCAAACGACATGACTTCTTGTGAGTTCATGTATAGTTTGGGATTCCTTGTGAGCTTTGAAACGATCTTCGAACACCAACCCAAAAGTTTGGCCTTGTCAATTACCAACCCACCGTTTGGCCTTATCCTTGTGAACTTGTGAGATTTCTTTTAGTAAAAACCTTGCTTAGGAACTTTATAGAACATTTTTCTTGTGAAAATTCATCGAATCATGCGAGACTAGTGAACTTAAAGTGCATAGAGTACTTGTGAACATCATGGTACTTAGAAAGCTTGTAAACATGAAATCATATTCATAGAAATTTAATAGTAGTAATAGTTTACATCCCATGTAAAATCATCATCCAATAACATACTGTGCAACATAGTTTTCTTAAAAATGATAGTACAAGGGTAGATAGTAGAGTATCTACCATTTCAAAGAAGCTTTAAACCTCTGCTAGATGAGAAACAAACTTGAAAAAGCTTAGTCGAAGCTTGAACCGAAATTGAAAAACAAAACCAAAACCCCCTTTTTGATTTCAGAATTTAAGAAACGCCTTGAGTAGAAAATCCTTTGATTTCAGAATTTGAGAAATGCCTTGAGTAGAAAATCCAAGCTCTAAAACACTAAAAATAATAAAGTACAAACCTTAGAAGCAAAGATTGAGCTTCACTTTGGTCTGAGAAGAACGCTTTGAGAAATCAGAGCTTTCTTGTTCTCTTTCAAAAATCCCCAAAATCTATGTTAAGGGTTTGGTAAGACCCACGAAATCCTCTTCTATTTATAGGCTAAAGATTTTCAAAACCCTTAAAAGTCCTTGCAAAATATCTCCTCAAGGTCGGTGGTAAGTTCTAGACGTTTTTGCCCTTTTCTGGGTTGAATTCGTTGACGAATTTCAGCCCCCAACTCACTTGGTAAATCTATACCCATGAAATCCCCTTCTATTTATAGGCTAAGGATTGTCAAAATCCTTAAAAGTCCTTGCAAAATATCTCCCCAAGGTCGGTGGTAAGTTCTAGCCGTTTTTGCCTTTTTCTGGGTTGAATTCGTTGACAAATTTCAGCCCCTGACTCACTTCGTTACCGAAATTGAATCTCCTAAATCATTTTGTAGCCGAAATTGTCTGACTGGGCCTGTAGTTTTTCCCGCTTTGGTATTTCGACCATAACTTTTGACTCGTTTATCGGATTTTGACGATTCAACTTGAGTTGGACTCGCCATTCAAAAAGGAACAATTTTGTGTCTAATGGACAAATCCTAATTTTGAGTACTTAATTGTCTAAATAGATAGATTACAGCAGATCAGAATTTCAGCAGACCAGACTTTGGAAATCCAACATTTGACCCAAATTCGACTCAAAATCTGGAAAAATGATAAACATGAACCTCAAAGAGGGTTTCAATATCTTTCTAATGATTCATGAATCATTCAATTCTGATCAATGGTCACCAAACTATGATTCCCTAAAGTTGAGGGTATGCTAAGGTATCTCCCTTCTTTACAACTTTGATTATGCCTAGATCACACAAGAGGGTCTTTAGGACCCTAGACAAACACCCTTAGAGCATTTTTCATCCTCTTACCAATGACCCTAACCCATTTCTAACACCACAAGAACACTCAACTCTTTCCCTTAACCAAACACACCTCCCAACACTTAAGGTCTTTCATACCCTTGACTTGAAAACACTTACAGTATTCTTATACTTAGTGTTTCTGAGTTCACATGCTCCTACCCAAATAAACTCAAGGTAAAAATCATCATTATCATTTATCATACAACTATAACAATCCATGAAGGCTTTTGGCCTTCAACTCATGTGTTCTGACCCTATTCACAGTACTATTCACAACACTATTCACCAGATAGTGCAAGTGAATTCTCAATCCAGAGTATGCGTTCATACTCTTCCTTTGATCACCTAAACACTCACAGCCCTTAGAGTACTTCTACTCTTAGTTGTAACCCTCTCTTAGTTGCAACCCTTATGAACATTAAACGGATCCGTATAGACCTAAAACACATCAAGACTTGGGGTATTTTCATACCCTCCGTGTTTTAACACCTAGAGCATCATGATATTCTTGTTTTGCGACCCAACACACATACATCGAACCATCATTTCACTGAGAAACATCCAAGAAGATACATAGAGGCCTTGACCTCTATATGCACTATTCACTTAACACTTAGAGTATGTTTTATACTCTTTGCATGCTTTTCCAAAGACACCATCACATCTTGACTTATACACTAAACTCACATCACAGTCAGGCCATGTGAAAACCCTCACTCTCATTAACCAAGCCCAACTATAATGGAGGCTTTTGCCCTTCCAATACTAGTGCCCTCGGCAGTATTCACCCAATCCTCAACTCATACAACACATATCACATATTTTACACAAAAATGTATTCCTATAGAACCCTGGAACCGAGTTCACTAGGCTGTGAATAGTGCTTTTCAAAGCCTAAAGCCTTGATGTAATTATGGTTTTATGTGTTGAAATGACACAGGGGTTTTGTTTTTTTATAAATTTGTTTTAGGTATTATGAATGTTTTAAGATCTCGAGGGGGGTTTCTTTTGGTTGTAGGAGGGAAAACATAATTAGGGTAAGTTACAAGTTTGAAAAAAAAATGAATGCCTAAACATACCCTCAACTTTAAAGAGCTCTAGATTTCTCACCGTTGATCGGAATCGAGTGATTCTTGAATTTTTGGAAAGATATCGAAACCCTCTTCGAGGTTCATGGTTATCACTTTTTCAGATTTTGAGTCGAAGTTGGGTCCAACGTCGGATTTCCGAAAACTAGTCTGCTGAAATTTTGGTCTACTGTAACCCATCTTCAACCAGTCAACTTTAGAGCCCATTTAGACAATTAAGAACTCAAAATTAGGATTTGTCCATTAAACATAAAATTGTTCCCCTTTGAATGACGAGTCCAACGCAAGTTGAATCGTCAAAATTCGATAAGCGAGTCAAAAATTATGGTCAAAATACCAAAACGGGAAAAACCACAAGCCCAGTCAGACAATTTCGGTGACGAATTGTTACAGGGGACTCAATTTCGGCGACGAAGTGAGTCGAGGGCTGAAATTCATTGACGAATTCAACCCAGAAGAGGGCAAAAAGGTCCAAAACTTACCAACAACCTTAGGGAGATATTTTGCAAGGACTTTTAAGGGTTTTTATAACCCTTAACCTATAAATAAAAGTGGATTTCGTGAGTATAAATTTACCAAACCCTAAACATAGATTTTAGAGATTTTTGTAAAAGAAAAAGAAGAAGAAAACTCTGATTTCTCAAAGAGTTCTTCTCAGACCAAAACGAAGCTCAATCTTGGCTTCTAAGGTTTGATCTTTACTATTTTTAGTGTTTTAGAGCTTAGGTTTTCTACTCAAGGTGTTTCTCAAATTCTGAAATCAAAATGAAGTTTTGGTTTTGTTTTCCAATTAAGGTTCAGGCTTCTCAAAGCTTCGACTAAGCTTCTTCAAGCTTGGCCCATCTAGCAGAGGTTTAAAGCTTCCTTTAAAAGGTAGATACACTCTACTATCTACCCTTAAGTTATCCTTTTTAAGAAAACTATGTTGCACAGTATGTTTCTTGGATGAATTGGATGATGATTTTACATGGGATGTAAACTATCACTACTAGAATTTCTATGAATATGATTCCATGTTTACAAGTTTTCTAAGTCTACCATGATGTTCACAAGTACTCTATGCAATCTAGGTTCACAAGTCTCGCATGATTCGATGAATTCTCACAAGAAAGGTGTTTTATAAAGTTCATAAGCAAAGTTTTTACTAAAAGAAATCTCAGAAGTTCACAAGGATAAGGCCAAACGGTGGGTTGGTAATTGACAAGGCTAAACTTTGGATTGGTGTTCTAAGATCGTTTCAAAACTCATAAGGAATCACACTATACATGAACTCACAAGAAGTCATGTCTCACAAGCTCACAAGTTCACAAGAAATTCATGCTTACTCAGATCTCGCATGCTCACAAGGAATTCTAACTATCGCAAGAATTCACAAGAACTCACAAGACTTTGATTATCACATGACTTCATAAGATTTACATGGTTTTGATTTCACATGAACACCATCAAGGAAATGGTTTTTAGAAACTACTTTCAAGGATTTTACACTCTATGATTTGGATTCTACGCTCTATGATTTTGCATGTTCATGATATTTTTCATTGTTAGCTAATAGTTTGTATGTGACTGAGTATTCCATGCTCAGCCTAATTATTGACTTCGACAGGTTTTGATGAGCGTGCTCCTGAGCCTTGGATAGAGGAGTACTACGAGCCGGAGCCTACCATGGATTATCATCAGGATGATGGAGCTCTAAATAGGTGTCCCTATCTAAACTATTGCTGAGTGAGAGAGGTGTATTTTGAGAATGGGACTTGGCCACTTCATACTTCATATTTTGCTATGTTCTGTTGGTTCAGACTTCTACTTAATGATAGGAGTGTTTTATTATAAATTGTTTTTGCTTTGTTTCCGCTATATGTTATACCTTGTGTACTCTCACAGGGTGGTATGTATGTCTTATGTGTCATACAGGATGGTATGACATGACAGTCACGAGTTAAAGTATCTCTAACTCCTAAGGGGTATTTTGGGTCAAGACAATTCCCCTTGGCATTAACCAAATGTCAAGATCACATGGAAGACCTTGGCTTAAATATACCAAGTGCAAAGCACCATTCACTCACATGATCAGTGTTTGCAAAAAAATCTGAGGCTCTACAAGAGATCTCACTGAAAACCAACCCTTGTTACCTCTAGACTATGATCTACTATCCCATTCACGTGAGACAGGAGGAGGAGACCCCAACCGCTCTTGCCTACCAAACTCGACTATCTCCCAATCATTTAAGTTTCTTCTCAACTTGGGATACCAAACTGCCCCGTCACCAACCCTATCCAAGCAATCTTGCACTGTCCCATTCCTGTCTCGGGCTATACAAAAGATAGCACCAAAATCATCCTGCAAAGTGGTGACCCCATGCCATGAGTCCTTCCAAAACCTGACCTCAGACCCCTCACCCACCTTATATTCGAAAAATGGAACTACTACATTAACAGCTGACATGATCCCCTTCTACAGTCCCACTCCATGAGGCCTTTTAACTTCCTTTGGGACCCAACCCGAGGACTCCCTGTATTTGGCCACAATCACAGACCGCCATAAGCTCTCCCTATCCCCAAACCGTCAAACCCACTTCCCCATAGCCTTGTTTACTAGAGACATGGATTTCAACCGAGTCCCCCCTCACACTTAGGGCGACAAATAGCAGAGCAATCTACCAAATGATACCTGAAATGACCCTCTTTATCATGCCAAAGAAATTCTCATTGCATCCGTTCTAAGGACCGAGCTACGGAACAAGGGATAAAAAAGCTAGACATGAAGTAGGTTGGCAAGCTGCTTAGGGTGCTATGAATCAAAGTTAGCTTCCCGTCTTCAGATAAGCAAGACAACTGCCATCCCAACAGATGCTTGGCAAACTTATCCAACACCGGGGCCCACGCAGTCTTAGATTTAAAACAGACCCCGAGGGGCATGCCCAGATAAACCAATGGAAAGGACCCCACCCTACAACCAACACAAGCCGCAAGGCTGGCCATGACGGACACCTCTCTAATCTCTATGATCTCAGATTTAGACATGTTAACTCGCAACCTAGAGACTACTTCAAAACATAGAAAGATGCTCCTCAGACCGATGAGGTCCTGACGTAATGCTCTATAGAAAACTAAGGTGTCATCCGCAAACTGGAGATGAGAAATCCGCAAATTGTCTCTACCAAAAGAGAAACCTTAGAAGACCGAGCCGTCGACTCGGGATAACAACCTACTCAAGGCCTCAGAAACGACGATAAATAGAAAAGGGGAAAGGGGATCCCCCTGCCTTAGACATCTAGAGCTTTGGAAGTAACCAACCAGGCTACCATTAAGTAGGATGGAGGACACCGATGAAATGCACAACTGCATCCAATGACAACACCTAGGACCAAATCTCATTATTTTCAACACATACCCCAGAAACTCCCAGTTGACGTGATCGTAGGCTTTCTCTATGTCCACTTTGCACACAATGCCCGAAACCTTACATCTAATTCTATCATCAATGTATTCGTTGGCTATTAGGATACCATCGAGGATCTGCCGACCGGCTACAAAGGCTCCTTGTTCAGGGGAAATGATATGCCCCATCACTCTCTTAAGTCTAGCTGCTAAACCTTGGATAGAATTTTATAAATGCTGCACACTAGACTAATGGGGCGAAGTCAGAGATATCCTCTGCTCCCTTCTTCTTGGGTATTAGTGTTACAAAAGTGTTGTTAATCATCCTATCAAAGCGCACAAACTCATACATCTCCCTCATCACTGCCATGACATCCATCCCAATTATATCCCAACATACTCGATAAAACTCAATGGTGAACCCGTCTGGGCCAAGGGCTTTGTCCCCTGCCATATCATGGATGGCACTAAGGCCTCCTTCTCCTCAAAAGGAGCCTCCAAATCATCCCGATAATCCACCAGCAGCAGATCAAAAGGAAGACCATCCAAGTAACATTTTCTGTGGAAATTAGCCATTCGATGAAAGAATTTAGTATTCCGATCCCCTTCCTTGAGCCACCGAACTCGAGATTTCTGTTTCTAACTAATCTTCTCCAATTTGGCTATGTATAAGAATTCCAACTTCTTAGCTTCCTTAGAATGGACCTCATCGATGGTGAGGGGTCTTAATTCTTCAGCCATATCAAACTCCCCAATATCCTTCAGGAGGCTAGACAATCTAGCTTGGATGTTACCAAAACTTCTCGATTCCAAACCTTGAGACGCACACCAAATTCCTCACTTCCTTAGTTAACCTCCCTCCTCGCCCTCTGTTTGATTTCTGATTAGGAATTTCGTCCTCCTCACCTTTAGCCCTTTCAAGACTTAAGAACAAAGCCTTGGCTTCCTTCTCACGACCCACAAAAGATCGACCGAAGAATCTGCCCAGAGCCTCCAACTAACCCGGACTCCCTTACGCTAACCCCATCCACGCTCGACTAGTTAATGCCCTGAGGGCTGCCCTCTTGACTCTCGAGACCAGTTTGAGAACTGACATCTAAAGGCAATGACTCGGATACTGGAACATTGACAGTGAGTTCCTTAGTAGTTGACAACGGTGTATACCCAACACCTACTCCCCTTCCCTCATTGTGGTCTAGCAAAATTGGAATAATAGACTCATCAAAAGAACACAATGAATGCTCCGTATCCACCCTCTCCCGACCTTGGGGCAGAAGGAAATGAATATGAAGAGGTGAGCGTGTAGGCGTACCTTGCAAAGAAACAAGTAGTGTATTTCTAACCTCCGTAGTATCATGGCCTCGTAATGAGTGTGAAGAATTGGAAGCTGATTTTGCTCCCAAGTGTGGCACAAAGTGTTCCTTTGCTTCCCTTCCCAGGTTTACTTCCACAAAACAAGCAGTGAATGAGCTCGTGAGGGATGACCCAGAGGTGTACACTAGATTTGATAGAGGTCCCACCACTGCGCCAGCCGTTTGTGCTGATGAGATACCAATCGAAGCATGGTTGTCCCCTGCTCCTGCTAGGTGATCTCCTGACCCATAGTTGCTCCCCTCGGACCCGAACAGCATAATCGGAAAAATTTCCCCCTTGGCCACCTCACCCGCTACTCCTGGTGTTGCATCTTCATCTTCATTTTCCCTTGAAAATATCTCGGTAGCCCCGTGACTCCCAGGATAGTTCTCGTCTTCTCGATATCATCAATTTTCACTGCCCACTCATGGACAGAAAGAACACCAGAAAATTCGGGTTTTCCAGATGTTTTGGATTGTGGCTCCGAAGCCCCACCCCCAAGCCCAATATCTACTTCAGACCCGACATTTACCCTGATCGAGTTCTCTGCATCTACAATCCCTGCCTCCTAAATCGCTATCGGCTACGGGTTTATCTGACCACACCTTACAGCCTCGACCCCTTCAGATTGCTGGGGAGTCGTCAGACCACACTCCCTTGTTGATGACCAGCCCCCAGGACATTGCAGAAAAGAAAAATCCCCTGGTAGTGACGTTACCTGTGGCTCCAACACCTCGCACCCGAGGTCCTGATCTAATCGAATCCCTATACCTCCCTTATCAACAGCCCTGCATCCAGCCCTGCCTCCGAGATGCCCAACGTTAGTTCCAAAGGTGTCTGCAGATCCTCACACGTTTCTGATGATTTCAAGGAATCCTCTAAAGCCCCTGATATAGGATTTAAGGTTCCCTTTGTCGGATTACTAACTTCCGGGAGAGATTTAGGCGATGGAGGCTCAGCCGACTGCTCCTGCGAAGGGTTAATTACTCCCCTCAGCTGCGTAGTTTCTTCTGGTATTTTAAGATGGGAACGACAATAACTCAGCCCTAACCTTTTAATGATTGGGTCGAATCCAAATGGATCCGAATCCACCAAATCCTCGGCCACTAACCGAACCGAAGTCCCCGGGCTCATCTCAGTCCCTGCTGAGCCTGAAAGACTTGAGCCCATAACCCCCAGAACCTCAAGCCCAATGTTGGGCCCAGTGATGTTTAGCCCATCTAGCTCAAGTAACTCTACATTATGGCCCATAGGATAACCCTTTTTGAGCTTTCCGATGGATGGAGGACACCTGTAGGGTGGACATTAAAATCCTCAACCCTATCTCTACCGGTTTCTTCAATAGAACTCAGAACTCCCTTATCAAGAATGGTTTCAGCTGACCGTGAGATGGTTTCACACTCCTTACGCCTCTCAATTTCTTCCTCCTCACGCTACGCAATTTACTGCACCGGGTACGTCTTCACTTTGCTTTTTGATTCAAATTCAAATTTGTTGCCTTCTTTTGGTAAACCTCATCAGGGCACTGTACCCCCTTCCCTATGGAAGTTGTTGTTGACTGTTGATGGGAAGTAGGATAGTCTGCTTTTAGGTCTGGTTTCTCTATGTGGGAAATCTGCTTGCCACCTGAGGGAGTAGGTATTGTATTGCCACTATTGAGGCTGCTCTGCATATTAAGTCTATGATGGGCCGAATTTGAGTCGTCCTCCACCCATTTGACACCATGTGGCTCACCGTGGTGCTCTTCCCTCACCATACATGTTTGCTGCCAGATTTCCTTGGATTCCAACAATGCATTACATATTCCACAGCTTCATCCTCCCAAAGAGAAATCTCTATTGGGTATGAAATAGAATGAAAGTTTAAAGCGATGATTCATGGGATTGTTCTAATGTTGCCCCGAATTTGAATCTTAGCTACTGCTAGATCAGCCAACTTCTTTGTAGATGGATGACAGGCAACCATTGTACCAAAAATCTGCCCAATCTGCGAGAATACCGATGGCACCCATAGATGAAAAGGAATACCCTTCAAAGCGATCCAACGAGTTTACAACTGATTGAGATAGTATATGCTCTAGATGTTAACCAGTCCCAGACATATATATAGATGTATCAGACCACATATCAAGTTTACATGAGCTAAACACGATTTGTGATCATGCCAGGCAAGCTTATCAGTACAACTCTATTCATTTCCTGAGTCCACAATATTCAAGATGGTACATGATTCAATGTCATATTGAGGTTATAAGTATGTCATTTACTTTAATTCTATAAAGTCAATATTTTTTTATGTATTTTATTTTATTGAATATAAGGTTTTTATATTTATATTGTATTGCAAATAATTGACTACAGGACAATGGTATATGTTCCCAGTTTTCACATCTCTTTATCAACATGTTTGCTCTTTCTAACTTATGGAATTTTAAACTCTCAGGTGTATGGTTATAAATATAGAAGTGGGGCTTCATTTAGTTTATTTTTAGTCTATCTTTGCATTAAAAAAAGTTAAATGCAAGTATCCAAATTTTTCATTACGTGTCCAAGTATTTCTTCGTGTATCTTAATTTTTTTCTGCATATGTATGCATATCCACGCGTATCCATATTACATATCTTAAACTTTCCCAACTGATATGCCCTATTATACCGATATTTTCAACCATGTTGAGCATGCAACATAGCGTTCCAACTAAACATATGGTAACACCGATTAAAAATAATAAAACATGCCGCAACTGGTATTGGGACCATGGATGGCTACAATATTCAAGAAAAATACAAAGAAATAAAAACTACTTTTGTAGTGACATGGAAAACTACCACGGGTAAGGGGGAAAGCTCACAAGTACATGGTACAGATAATTGCAACCAACCACCCAAAGAGTATAAATAGCCAAAAGTTCAGTGGGAAAGCATGAAAAGAGTCAAAAGACTACAAACAATATATTCTACACTTTTTTGACAGTAGAGTAATAACCTGAACCAATTGTGGGCCTGCTAGCTTCAAAAAAGTAGCATTTGTCTGGGCTGCGCATGCACGAGCCATTAAAGTTTTACCAGTTCCAGGTGGTCCATACAAAAGCACTCCTTTGGGGGGACGAATTCCTAATTTCTGAAACCTCTCTTTGTGGGTCATAGGCAACACAATGGCCTCAACAAGTTCTTGAATCTGAATATATAACACGTCCATAGCAAATTAAAAAAAAAATCAGGTATTAGTATCAAATAAACAACTCCCATGACTGCACATATAATACCATTCTTACAGCCTGCTTGGACATGCTGATCTTATGAAAGTTTCAGCAGATATTCAGTAAAGTATCTTTTTATAATACCATATTTGAGCAGCCAGATCTTTTAAATGTGAAAGCACTTCAATAAGAAATATGTGCCAATTTCAGCACTTCTATTAAAATAAGCCCGACTTGTTTTCCCTAGTTCACATTACTGAAATTAGTTTGAATTTAAATAAAACTCTCGTAAGGCAATTTACAGAATCCATATCCAAACAGGCTTTTAAACTAAACGACTATAAGTAAAAACATGGTCAGAATAAAAATTGAAGCAGGATAACTTTAACAGTGGAAGAGGAACATGTTGGCCAGTCCAGCACAAATGGCAAACCAAGCCTGGCCGGCTTTGGGCTGGTCTTTGGCAGCACCTACAAGTCCATGGGCCGGGTTTGGGCCTGGATTCAAGGACAAACTCACAAATGGAATGAGCTGGGATGAACCAAAGCAAAATGTCAAAATAAACTGTCACACCCCAAAATTAGAAGCCAACCACAATTATCTAGCCCTGGGCAGGCTTTGCGCATGAGTTATTTAGCCTCTCAATGGAAGAGGATGGAATTGGCTGGTATCATCAGCGATTTCACAGAGATCCATAGCTCCTGATCGAGGCTCTGGCTAACCCTGGCCCAGCCCATGTTTATTCATAAAAACTGGGAGAGAGCGGAACATTCCCATGATTAATTGAAAAATAGATATATGATAACAGTTCCTCCGAGTTCGACACATACATGTACATACATAAATTGTGAACAAAATTTAGAAACTCACCTGCTTTTCAAGGCCACCAATATCATTGTAATCTTCAGTTGGTTTTTCATCCACCTCCATTGCCTTTACACGTGAATCATATTCAGAGGGGAGTGTATCTAATATTAGATAGCTGTCTTTATTAACGCCAACCAAATCCCCGGGTTTTAGCTTATCAGGATCAACGAGGCCAACAACAGGCAAAAATATTGTCTACAATCAAGTAGAAAGCATTAGAATCTCTTTCACAATACAATCCATTGTAAAAAAGGAAATAGATCTCCACAAATTGATGAATGAAGCTTTCTTTTCTTTAATAAATACTATAGAGATTTTGCATCACAGGAATAAAGTACAATAACATTTTTCTTTTATCAATAGGAAATTAGGAACAAAGAACAATAACATTGATGCTGTAAACTAAAGAAAAAACAATTCAGAAAGCAAAAGTTAAGCGCTCATATGCATATTTTTGAAGTCAAGTTAATTATAAATTAATGTGTGAAGAATGATTGTTTTGACTATTGTTGAAAAGGCCATTGCATATATTGAAGGAAGTCTAATTATTCTATTAATATTTAAATCAACAACACAGTCACATATCTGCAGAATAAATTTTGTTTCTGATATTATGCGCGTGGGCACACATTATTTGAAGTATTTGTGGAAATTAAATGCAGAGACATGCGTCTCTGCCAGGAAAGAGAACTAATAAACATGTCTAGAAAACCATTAAACATTTGATAAGTACTTGTGTATCCGAAAATACGACAAGGGTTATTATTGAACAACAAACCCAGTGTAGTGGAACTACTACACCTGTAACTGATTCATATTCGTTAATTTCATAGCTAGAAACAACCTTAAAACCCCATGACATATATATATGGACATGTTGGTGCTGCAACTAAAATGGCTGACCAAGGATGTCACTCTTAAAAAAATCATTCCAATAATGGAAAAGAAAGAACCAGGGACAGTACACGGTGCTGCTAATGCGGTCCAATTTTGAAGAAAATGCAAAGGTGATGGCACACCTGGCGGGTAGATGTTTTTAGCACTACGCACTTTCCCTTCCTTTGTGAGTCGAGATCAACATTGGCACCATCTTCCTCAGCCTCATCTTCTGGGTTCATCTCCAAAATCTAAAAGGAAAATAAAATAATAAGGAACCGTCAAGAACCTCTTCAAAGTCATATCCATAAACAACCTAAGTATAGAAAGCAAAACAAGGATAAATGAACAATCTCTCTCTCTCTTTCTCTGCATTTCCAGTTAGTGTAAATTGGACTACAGTCACTTCAAGGTGATATCATCAAGGAAGTAACGAGCCTACAACCTCGAAAATTGGAGAAATAAGCGCTTAAGTTGCACTAAATGAATATGAGTAAATATCAAAGTGCCAGAAAGAAGTAGTAGGATCATGGGAGCTCAAAAATTTAAAACCACCAAAGGCCTGGAGCATGTTGCCACTTGCTATACATGTATGTATCTGAAAAAATCTGCATTGGGGGTGGCACCTCATTATAGAAGATGACAATGCTTTGCCCCTTTATACACTAATTTGTGAAAGAATAAATTATACATAAACTTTTTCTCTAATATAATCTTTTACTTATTCATTATTTTTCGTGCGTTAAGTCATTAACCCTATATCAAGAACATATACTTCCATTGATTTTTTCTATTTGTCCACTTAGAATACTTATCGAAGTTGGTCAAAACATATGATTTTAATTTTCTCCAGATTTATGTTGGTTTTTATACATTTTTTTTTTTTTTTTAAATCTCAAACTACATTTTTATCGATAAAATGTAAATGCCCATTAACCAAAACCCAAGGTGGATATGAAAATCACTGTCAAGCCATGGAAAGTCTGTAACATCAAAATCCCCTAAAGATTATCAAAAAAAAAATCCCCTAAACCAAAATCCAATCCTTTGCAGTTTAAGATACAGGACTTTGCTCTCCAACGTGGGAGAATTAGGTAAATCAGAATTCACAACTTAGGGAAGCAAAGTTCGGAGAAGGATCTACTCCTGTGTTGCCAAAAAGAAGTCCGGAGAGCGAACCCAAACCAGTATAGGAGGTTCCGGGGCCTAAAATACTTAATGAGAGAATTCTCTTTGATAAAGAAACTGCTAGCAGGATGATGGTTAAGCATTTAGGCCAAATATATATGAACAAAGGCAAGGCATCTTCTAGATCGCTATGATAAAAATTGCTTAGAATGTAGATCTATAACAACAAAAAAAAAAATTAAATGAGAAAAAAAAAACATGGAAAGTGAATCAAATACACGAAGATGACAGAAAAAAAAAATGATGGAAAAGTTAAGTAATCACCTCAACAATGTTTCCGACCAGGTAAGGAAGCTGTTTGTTGAGTTTAATCTTATCTTGATTATCTTTGATCTTTTCCTTGAAGGATTCCAACTCGAGATTGGTTCTCTGTAACTCTTCCTTCAGGATCAAAATGAAACCCTAGAATCAGCAAAAATTCCTCGAAAACTAAAACCAAGAAGAAACAAGGAAAAATCTTACTTTGAGAATTCGGATTTCGTTGTCGAGAAGCCGAGAAGCCCTAACGATGTCATCGGAAGACATGGACGTAAGCTGATCATCTTCGAAACTGTTGTCTTCGACCATTGCAGCAGCCATGGTGGATAGAGAGAGAGAGATGGAGGAGTTCTTTCTTCGGAGAGAAGTAAGAGAGAGTAAAAATAGCATACGCATTTGATTAAAAATAAGACATGGCATCTCATGGACTTGGATTCTTGGGCCCAAAATATATTACATTTGGGCCAGAAAGGGCAATGAACTGGGCCTAATTCAGGCCCATCATTTATTGAAGTTTGGGAATGCTTAACTTGAGGTTTGAATATTGGTTAATGCTGGATGAGTCTCCGCAATTAAGCTTGTTTAGCCAAGTATGCTTAATGAGTTTTGCCCTGTCAAGCTCGCAAATCCGTGATTAATAAAGAAAGTCGAGTGAATTGTTTGTTTGTATGTAAATGGTTTTACGATGTAAATCATTTATGATGTAAGAGCCTTTACAGTAAAAAGGTAAATTTTTCACTTATTTTTTATTGTTTGGTCGTATTGTTTTAAAAATAAAGCGGAAAATTTCTTTTAGTTACTTGTGTTTGGGGTGAAGGAACATTGGAAATCTCATGGAATAATTTTTTTTTTTTTTAAAAGTGAAGATGGGTGCTTTTGTAATCTTTAAAATATATTTAAAGAGAATAGAATTTTACGGGAAAATGACTTAAAGATTTTTGAAATGTAAGTCATTTTCCGCAAAAGCTGTCAATAAAACATTTTATTTGCAAAGGATTTTACATGCAAACAAACATTTGTTTTCCCCTATTTTACATCAAAACAAATGGAACATAAGTTACTTTTTTTTGTCAAAATTCATACGGTTAGACGGCAACCCTGATTAGCAAGGTTAGTATATGTTAAAGGTTAGGAACGGGTGGAGTTTTCACTCCTCTCACCCTCATGGGACATGATCTCGTATCTCGAGTGGTGCCATGCACACACTACCAATGGGGCAAGCATTGCTTCACGGCTAAGTTACTTCTAATCATCATGTGTCTTACAAAATTATTCAAAAGTCTGAAAATTACTTTATCTTTACAAACAATTTCAAATACAAATTTACCCTTCTAGCTTTAAGGTCAACAACCCTCATTTCCATCTTCTTAATTTGTTTTTCATCCCGACCCCATTTGTAGTGGAGAGTGGTGTGAAGGATTTGCGCATCTTGTCGCTAAACAAGCCTTTGGATCTTATTTGAGATTTAGATTTATTTACCAAAATGATCTAATTGGACAACTACTAGTTCAATTATAGATCTCAACTTAACAATTTCCCAAATGTTGCCTTAGTTCATGTGTTCAGTATAAGCTATATGCTTATTGGTGATGCAAAATTAGGAGAGCCCATTTCAATGATGCATCATGAGTTAGGAATACTGATGATAACCAAGAATAGCCCACAAGCTAGATGCAGCCAAGGCTTAGCCGAAGCAATTCATGTTCGAGTACCTATTTGCCCAAACTTGCATCTCTAGGTCTCCCTGTTCCTACTATCAGGCATCTTTTATCTTTTGTTAGTTGTTACTAGCAGAGACCTCGTGCGATGCACGGGTGTAAATTAAAAAAAAATCTCTACACTCTTTCTCCATCCCTCTTATCATATTCCCCTAAAATTCCATCAATAGATCAATACATCTTCACATTCTCTTTATCCCTCTTATCGCAATTCCCTAAAATCCCTCCAATTAATAGATTAATATGTCTCTACATTCTCTCTATATATCTTGTGTATCACAATCCCCTAAACTCACTCCCTTTTTTAGAGTTGTCCGTCAGCACTTCTAAAATTGCAGGGATTGCAATTTGAAGATCAAAGAGGAGAGTCTTATTTCTTTA
Source organism: Tetracentron sinense (assembly GCA_015143295.1). Classification (NCBI taxonomy): domain Eukaryota; kingdom Viridiplantae; phylum Streptophyta; class Magnoliopsida; order Trochodendrales; family Trochodendraceae; genus Tetracentron; species Tetracentron sinense. Next base: position 45,264 of record JABCRI010000131.1, read on the forward strand.
TATTATAGTATAAATTAGTATGGTATCAATGAGTCAAGCTAGTTCACATATCAACTCGACTCAAAATAAGTCGAGATTGAGCATGACATTGTAGTTTGTCGACTTGGGCTAAGTTAAAGGGTTGAGTTCTTATAATAATCGAGATGAACATGAGTAACAGGTAGTTCACCTAGGCATGCCTCCATTAATACTTATATCTATTACTACCAACTAGACAAGAATACCCTTATTTAGATGAAAACAATAAAATAATTATGATGTTTGTAAAAGCAATGATTAGTGTACCCTTCGGTACGATATCTAATGTACCATCGTGTCCTCATGTCCCTTTTAACACCCATTTAACCCTGGTTAAGGTTAACTAAATTAAAGTTATGATTTTTTTCAAAAAAACCAAGGTTGGATTGCTTAACCCTAGAGGTGAGTGATCTTAACCACAGTTGATGAATGTGAAAAAGTGGGGCGTGGACTAATGAGGATGGGCCATTTTGTTACATAATGGAAACCGCTGGTAAGTTAAGCATTTTCCTATTTATAATGTTAAAACCCAAAATAGAAATTTCACCCCTCTTTTTTTTTTTGTTGCCCCAAACCACTCAGTATCTTTCCAACTCCTTTATCTCATCACCACTGTCCTCAGTCCTCCTCTTTCTTCTACAGTTCTACGGAGGGAATAAATAGCATACTGTACATTCGGTTATGTAGCCAAATGTTGGTCCTCATTGCTCCATGCTCCCTTTTTAACACTTACTAATTGTGGTTAAGACTCACTTACACCTAAGGTTCATCCATCCAACATTGGTTTTAAAAAATAATAAATAATTAATCTTAATTCAGTTAAGCTTAACCATAGTTAATGAACATGTGGATTGGCATTTGGCTACATAGCCGAATGGGCGGTATGTTAATCACTGATCTTCTATGGATCTTGAATCTTTCCTCTAAGGTTCAATATCGAGAACCTAATCAAATCTCTATTTATGCCACCATTTGCAAGTAACTCCTTGAAATGTACAAAGTTGTTACTAATCAATAGGATCTCGCGAGTCTCTCTCTCTCTCTCTCTTTGGGTTACTACTCAATAGGATCTCACAAGTCTCTCTCTCACTCACTATCTTTGGGAGGTTTTATTGACTCATCAGTGGGTTCACATCGTCTTAGGAATATTGAAATATATTGAGTGAAAGATGACTAAGCAAAGTGAGGAGAATCAGTACGACATACCTGTATGTGGCAAACGTTTGAGAGAGCTGCCAATAATAGAGAGACTTGGCCCAATGTGGATGTTTTGCTTTGAGATACTTAATTAGAGCTCGAGAAGAAGTTTTTCATGTCGTTGGTGGACGATGTTGAAACAAGTCTTCATTGGATTAGGTCATAAAACTCTATTGTCTGAAGTATGGGGACCATTTTATATCGGACTACTTGGTTTAGAAATACTTTGACATATAATTTATGGATATTATGTTATGGTTTGTTTTAATGATAATTTATGGATGTTTATCTTTTTTATGCATTTGCAATATTGGTTACATTTACATTGACGGTCTATTATGAATGGATTACAATTGTGGATTACATTTGCAATTGTAGACCATTTTATACCGGCCCAATTATGGACACCCAAGAGTGTCACAAAAATTAGGAGTTTCTTAGGCATCGCTGGATATTATCGAAGATTCGTGGAGAGATTTTTCCAGTTTGGCAGCACTGCTCACTCACCTAACTTGAAAGCTTGAAAGAATGTCAAGTTCAAGTGGAATGATAGATGTGAAAAGAGTTACCTGGAATCAAAGAAGCGTCTTACTACAACATCAATCTTAACAATACCATCTGGCAGCAGAGGATTCTTAGTGTACAGTGATGCCTCACTCATCAAGTTAGGTTGTGTTCTCATGCAGCACAGGAAAGTTGATTGTCTATGTATCCCAGCAATTAAAAGATCACGAGAAGAACTACCCTACCTATGATTTGGAATTGGCAGTTGTGTTCTTCGCTCTTAAAATCTGGAGATAGTATGTGTATGGTGAGCAATTTGAAGTATTCACTGACCACAAGAGTCTTAAGTATCTATTCTCTTATAGAGAGCTAAATTCAAGGCTACGTCATTGGGTGGAATTCCTTGAGAACTATGGCTACTTTATCTAGTACCACCCCAGGAACGCTAATGTGGTGGCAAATGCACTGAGTAGGAGACCTATTGGATTTTTGGATCACCTGATGGTTCAAGAATGGAAACTTCTAGAATATATGTCTAACAACGACACGAGTTTCAGCATTAGCGTATCTGGAGCCTTAATGGCTAATATTGTGGTTAGGCCGACCATCCTATATAGGATTAAAGCGCTTCAAGGGTCAAACGAAGAATTACTAGCTTATTAGGTCAAATGTAGAATTACTAGCCTATTCAGCCTCTTCTTATTCCAGAATGAAAGTGGGAACACATCTCTACGAACTTGAATAGTTGAATTGTCAAGGATAGCAAAGAACTTTCATGCTATTTGGGCGGTAGTTGACAGATTGACCAAGTTGGCCCATTTTATTCCATATCGTATCACATTTAATTCCAATCAACTTGCAAACCTGTACGTTAAGGAAGTAGTCCATTTGCATGGAATGTCAGTTAGTATCGTATCTGATCGAGATCTGAAGTTTACTTATTGTTCTGGAAGAGTTTTCAGTAAGCCATGGGTTCTCGCTTAAATTTCAGTATTTCATCCATTGACGAATGGGCAGACCAAGAGGATGATATCCGAGAAAAGTAGCATCACCTATTCGACTAAGGTACGTAATTTCAAGGACGACTTTCTTATAAGGAGGGAAGGATGTAGAGACCTAAATTTACATTCATGTCATTTATGTGATTAACATGTGTAAAATTGTCAAATTAAATATGCATTGTGTGATTGATGTTAATTAATTTTTATGAAGTGTTTAAAAAGTATAAAGGACTAAACAAATGAAGGAAGGATCGAAAAATGCAAAAAACAAAGAAAATGGGATAGAGTATTTGAACAGACACCCATTCGTTCGAAGCCGTTCGAACGGACTCCCAGGCCGTTCGAATAGATTGTCAAGTTCTACAAGACTGTAGCTTCCCTGGCACCCCATTCGAAGGGTGTTTGAATGACCATGGAAAGGCGTTCAAACAGACAATAACTCCATTTGAACGGTTTGCGCAAGAAATTACAAAAATTACCTTTTGAGCAGATTTTTAAGGTTTAAACCACCAACCATATAAATAGGCCTTTTATTTCGTGGGGGGTTTCTAAGTGTTCTAGACCTAATCTTACAAGGGAGGAGAGAAAACCTAGGGTTTTCAAGGGAGATTGGCTTAGAGAGGAAGGAAAGCTTGAAAATCGACTCCGATGAGGATTCTCAAGCATTGGAACGTAGGGAAACGATCCCGGAAGGTCGATATATTGTCTAACCTAACTTTATTATAATTTTTTTTATGCATGAACAAGTTTGGATATGGATTTTTAGGGTTTTAACATGATTATGCATGGATTGTTACGTATTGAGCATAAAATGAGGTTTTTATGCACTTACGTATTTCGGTAAACATTATTTTAGTTAGTATGGTCCTGATGCTTGATGTTTAACCCTATTCATGTATGAAATGGAGGATGAGAAATTATAGTGGATGTAATAGATGAATGTTTTGGGTTTCAATGTGAATGATGAGTGGAGAATGGTTTCGTATGATGGAGGAAGAGTCGTTTATGTATAAATGTGAGGCGAATAGGCATAAGGAGAAAGATTGTTGTGATTGATGTGATGAACATGTAATTGAACATATGAATGTATGAAAATCCATATTGGTATGATTTGTGTAATAAGTTATAAAGTATGTAAATCCGTATGGTGGTTGAAATTCCAATAGGCTAAGACTTAGATGAAGATTTTTCTAACCCAGAATTCTTTACCCTCGTGGTATAGGACACTTAGGTGGAGTTTCAAAGGTGGGAGGCGGAATCTCAGGGATAACTTATATGAATGTTAATCGCGACTCTCAAGCACAAGTTCACATGCATGGTAAGTATAAGTCTCACAAGTACACGTGCTTTATATTGTTATATGTTGTTCCCTGCTCTGTAGTCCCCGAAATTGTTTGCATTTGCTTGGTTGTATTGTGGTTGCTTTGATATTACATATGCTATAAATTGATATATTCTTGTGATATTGGCTTCCTGCCTTCCTTTGACAATTGTGCCAAAAAGGGGAAGAATGTTGGGTATTATATGTCTAGTTCAGTACATTCTTAGAAATACCTATATTTATTTATTTTCATATTCCATAAATGTTTCATGGGGGTTTTATTAACATGTGCAGGAGTAGGTTTGCAGTAGACAGATCTTACACAAGAAGAGCTTCAGAGTTTACAATTTAGTTTGTATTTCAATTTGTGTCATGTGATTGTGTTGGAGTCATGTAATGGCCTAATTCTCTGTTTGATGTATTTAGGGGGAGTTTGTGTCAAGTCATGTACTTTAGTTTGGTTTTGTCATAGAATTGCCAAATTGAAAGATTGTAAAGTCTATAGTTTAGGATTGACTTATTCTGTTGTCAAAATAGTGAATCTAGTGTGTCTTGTATAATTGCCTACAAGGATCTAAGTCAATTGAAGATGAAGACCGAAGAAGAACAACTGAAGACACTCCGATCATCGCCTTCGCTTCACTCATAGGCTGGTAAGTGACCTAGATACCATGCTACCTTAGGTGAAAATTGGCTTAGAATAATTATATGAACCTTACATTAGAGGATCATAGAAACCAAGGTTCGGTGTAAGGGGCATAACTCATTGACCGTAGCTCCGATTTTGATCCATAATATATCAAAGATATCGAAAAGATCTACAACTTTTTTAAAGAAATCAGGACAAAAAATTGAATTTTTATGACCGGTTGATGGCTTTAATGGGCAGTCGACTGCATGGTTAAAATAAGCTACTATAATTGGTTTTTAAGAAAATATTGACAGACAGTCGACCACCCATGACCTCCGATCGACCGTGTGACACCCAAAACCTACGCCATAGGAAACCATGTTATGAGACGTGTGCCCATTCATCATTACCACGCAGCGGAAAACTTTTCTTCGCAAAAATACGGGAAATTCTCAACTTTTCTTAACTTTTTCATCAGATGCTTTTAATAAGCAATAACAACTGGTCATCACAATAACTCATCATAAGCAAATACATTACTTTTACTTGCTAGGGTGGTCCTTACAAGTCTCCAATGTCCTGTCAGGACCTACTATTCTCTAAACAACATCATAATCTACTAACATGAAACATTAGTGAGCTATGAAGCCCAATAAAATCCATAGTTCATTTAGACTATTTTCTACATAGTAACACACATCAATAATGATATAACAATACAGTTTAATTTCCATGTTACAGTAATATACATGATAATAAGGCAGTAAATAATGAATTGTGACTCAATGTCACTCAGGGCTATTTCACCATATTTGAGGTTCCCAACCTCTTAGCGTTTTTCAATTATGGAGTTCATTTATTTTGCAGTGTTCACATTACTAGGTTATCATTTCAAACAATCAATCATGTTTCTTTTCGAGTTCTTGAACTCTATTAACTGACCATAGCCCTATTGATTATTTAGGATCATCTTACATCTTCTAGAAGTACTATTGATTATGACATTATCAATCATATCCCTCACCTGGTATCTAAGGAAGACAAGCAAATTGCTTTCTTTCTTCTCTTCCCTCTCTGGAAGAGGTTAAACAGGTGGTTTTCAACCTTTCAGAAGACAGTGCTCCAGGTCCAGATGGTTTTCATGCATATTTTTATTGAGCTTGTTGTGATATTATTCAGGTCGATCTAGTAATGGCAGTTCATTTTTTTTTTCATAATCTGATTATTGCTAAATCTGTTAATGCTATAGCTATTGCTTTGATTGCTAAATGGGAATATCCATCCTATTTTTCTGACTATAGACTTATCAGCTTATGCAATTTTCTCTATAAGATTTTCTTCAGAATCTTAGTCGACCGATTGACTTCCATTCTTCCCAAAATGTTTCTAAGGAGCAATCAGGTTTTATTAAAGGTAGGAATATTACTGATAATATAACTATTGCCTAAGAAATAGTTAATGAAGTGGACAGGAAAGTTTTTGGAGGGAACATTATAATTAAGCTCGATATGGCGAAGGCGTATGATCGCATGGAATGGAACTTCATTTGTCGCACCCCAAAATCCCCCCTAAGAGTTAGATAGGACTTTAGGTGTGACTATACATTGTAAGCACCCCAATTTTGCACCCCTTTATCTCCTTACATACCTCTAAAATCCCTTTTAAAAATCCTTTTTTAAAATCCTCTTTCCACGTGCTTCGATTTCCGAGAAACGCCCCTTAGGTAAAAAACTGACCAAAATACCCCTAGGGTGAAAAATGATAAAAATACCCCTGAAAAAGTGCTAAAAAGTTTTCATTTTGTTTAAAATGATTTCATAAAATTTTTGGTAAATTTTGGCTATTTTTGGAGTTAAATTAAACTTAAAACGGTTGAAATTGACCGAAATGCCCCTGGAGTGTATATTGACAAAAACGCCCCTGAAAAGTTCTGAAAAATCCACGTTTTATCTGACATATTATTCTGGATTTTACCAGTTCAATTTTGACTATTTTTGGGCTCAAAATGTGCTTAAGACGATAAAAACAGTTTTTCAGCAAATAGGAGTATAAACAAAAAACCCAAAAAATCAGTTTTTTGAAGGGCCAAACAGGCCCTAAGGGGCAAGCTCGCCCTTTTAAAAGGCGCGGGACCATGTCGGCCCCTCTTCCATGGCAAACTTCATTTTTTATTATTATTTTTGTTCACAATTAAATATATTAAAATCTCGCCGTTTAAAAATGCGCGGATTTAAAAATATCCCGTCGACGCGTTGCCGACTCACTGTTCGCACCGCTTTACTATTCATTAAAATATAATAAATCACGCCCTTTAAAAAGGCGCGGCCACTACTCCGAGACCCTATAAATACCCCTCCTCCCTTCCTTCAAAAATCATCCATTTTTCACTCCTCTCCTTGGTTTTTCGAGTTCCACTTCCGAAACACCAAATTTTTTTAGTTTTTTGGAGAATCCCTCTTTGTCCGAAAGTTCGCCGTACTTTCGAGCAGGTAATCCCTCTATCCCTAATCTTGCTTTCAAATTTTTTTGCTTTATTAAATTGCTTAATTTCTAGTTTTGCTTTAATATCTAGTTTAGACTGCTCGCCTAGTCGAACCTCTGCCCAAATTCCGGTTCAAATATAGCCTCGCCTAGTCGAACCTCTGCCCAAATTCCGGTTCAAATATAGCCTTGCCTAGTCGAACCTCTGCCCAAATTCCGGTTCAAATATAGCTTCGCCTAGTCAAACCCCTGCCCAAATCCCGGTTCAAATATAGCCTCGCCTAATCAAACCTCTGCCCAAATCCCGGTTAAAAACTAGCCTCGCCTAGTCAAACCTCTGCCCAAATCCCGGTTAAAAACTAGCGCTGCCTAGTCGAACCTCTGCCCAAAATCCCAGTTCAAAACTTGCCTTGCCTAGCCAAACCTCTGTCCGATTAAAGCCCTAGTTAAACCCAGTTAATCCTAGTCAACTCTAGTTAAATCCCAGTTAAACCCAGTTAAACCCAGTTAATCCTAGTTAATCCCAGTTAACCCTAGTTAACTCCAGTTAATCCCAGTTAACCCTAGTTAATTCCAGTTAACTCTAGTTAAACCCTAATTAAGCCCTAGTTAACCCTAGGTAAACCCTAGTTAAACTCTAGTTAAACCCAATCTATTCAAACCCTCGTCAGAGCCTCAGTTCAAAACCTGTTCAAATCCCTACCTCGTAAGGCTCCTCAGCACGAGCTTAAAAGGCCACCTCGCTCCTCAGCACGAGCTTAAAAGGCCACATCGCTCCTCAGCACGAGCTTAAAAGGCCACCTCGCTCCTCAAATAGGAGCAACAACCCTCAAACCTTTCAATCACCCACAAACCAGTCCAATCAAATCAAACCATCAACTCCTTTCCGGAATTACGTGTGGCTTGATTCCACTAACTGTGGATACGTAGGCAACCCTGATCGGGTTCAGCTCCCCTAAGATAGAATCTTTATTCCATTTCTACCCTATCCCTCTCAATTCATTTATTTCAGTCAATATTACATTGCTTAGCATATAGATCGAATTGCAAGTTTCTTATACGGTTTCCTTTATTTGATTCAGACTTAGAGAGTAGGTAACCATCTCCGGATGGGAGTTTAGGGGTGCCTAACACCTTCCCCTAACTCAAATGAATCCCTTACCCTGACCTCTGATTTCTAGACCATGCCTTATCCAACAAATTCAGGGACCTATTTCCCTCAGAATTAGATAGGTGGCGACTCACAACTCAATTACAATTTATCACTATTCCTTATTGGGATTTATCCTGATCGGGAAGGGAGGGTAAAATCCAGGTACTCACAGCTGGCGACTCCGCTGGGGACTCTGGTTTCACAGACCAGTATTCAAACCAAAACCTAAGTCTCAATCAAATACCGGAAACCACATCAGAAATTTTCAGTTTCATCTATATGCTATTTCATTCATTATTATTAAAATCTCGGACATTTGTTTGTAAAACTTAGCAACATGCCTAGGGTTCCATTTTTATTCATTGCTTGATTTTGATTGATGCATTCATATTCATTGCATAATAGAATAAAAACCATTCTCCTATTTAGCTGGATCCGGTAAGCTTACAATCGAGGGATGGTTATCCCCGATGCTGGAGCCCAAAGATCTGTGGAAAGTACTGGTTGTAGACCAAGAGATGGTTATCTCCGGTTAACGCAGCTGGTCTTTCCCACTTGCACCAATCATCCCTTTTTCAGGTATGTTCTATACCGGGGAGTCGCATATACGGTCAAGTGCTCCTCAACCTTATAGTCAAAACCCTGCATACACCAGCATAAGCATATAGACCATAGATTCTGTGTGGGCATAAACTAGTAGTTACCCGTCAGGAGGGACAACCTTATTCCTATTTTTGCTACTAGTTTAGGCCGCTCCTACATCATTTATTAGATATAGGGACACTCGTGTCCCTATACCTAAACCAATTTGGAGCTTGTGTGAGCCCTGCTTGATTCTTATTGTGAATTACTTCATTCTTGAATGTTTTCCATGTTTTTATATACATATATATATACATTCATCTTAGGTTAGATATGTCTAAATTTTGTCCGCATCATGTAGATGGCAGGTCCTTTACGTTCTCATAACCTTGTCAATCTGATGGAACGCCCAGGATGTGAATCTTCAGTATTATCAGTCATCTCCACCCTCACATCAGAGCAAAGAATGGTTTGGAAACAGGAGTACCATCTGGGGTACACTCTAGAGCTAAGCAGAATAAATCCAGACTGGCGCCTTCTTCAAGCTGTCATCCATTGTTGGGACGAAAGGACGATGACTTTCCATTTCGGTAAACAGGAGTTGTGTCCAACCTTGGAAGAGATCAGTCACATTTCGGGTCTTAACTTAGGAGAAGATATTGTGTTTCCACAACACCAAGGGAATTATAAGCGGACGCTGGCCAGGTTCCTCGAGGTAAGAGAAGACCAAGTGCTCAGAGGGGCAGAGGAGTCATATAGTAAATGCCCTTTGACCTACCTATTTTCCTTGTATGACCGGGACTGGGATTACACCGCCCACAAAGTTAATGCGGGTAAATTAAATGCATTTACTTTGGCGGTAGTGGGTCAAGTCCTATTCCCCAAAGGGCCAAAACATGTAGAGGCCGTATTATGCAACGTCATCAGGCAAGTCCAGGAAAGAGCTACCCTTGTCCCAATGTTACTGGCCGAGCTTCTTCGAGACATTTTGTTCTGTTCCAGTCATCAGAAGGGGGCCTTCAACAGTTTTATCGCTCTTCTACACATCTGGTTAGTTGAGCACATCCCGAGTATTGCATCGCCCCCCACAAGGCCAATCCTGTTCAACAGCGTGGTTCTACAATTCTTGGTACAACGTCATAAGCCGGCTTCTACAGATGCAGAACTTTACCTTGCTCACCTCTAAACTTTGAAAGAGGATGACATCATATGGCGGCCCACCTGGATGCCTAGATAGATTCAGCCGCGTCTTAGCACAGTTCGACGTACTTGTATCATTCTAGCCGGGCTTTCAGGATCAGCACCTTATGCACCTCTCCGCGTTCTCCGACAGTTGGGGTATGCCCAGTTCATCCCTACCTGGGAACCCATGCACGAAGACTTCATCGACTTCAAGGGCACCTCAGAGCGTATGAGGCAGGAATTTGCATCAAGCTGGAGGCTCTCCCGCTGGCGGGAGGATGAAAATCTTGAATACTGTATGACTCCTCAGACGGTGGATGGCTATGATCAGTGGTTGATTTTAGAAGACCAGGCAAGCAGAATGCCAATACCCGTTGAGCTACCAACACCAGCGAGACCCCCGAGGCATGACACCATACCAATTGCAGCAACCACTCGACCTTGGGTGGACACATTTCTACATGCCCGCATGAGTATCAAAGCCGAGGAAAAGGAGATCGCAGTAGCAAAAGCCCGACTGGCAGCAAAAGAGCGGAAGGTGAAGAAGTATGTGCACAAAGTCTGACATGAGGTAGGCCGTTTGATGCAAGAGAAGATTCAGGTTGAGCATTTTGCAGCTTCCCTGCAAAAAGTAGTCAAGCACCAAGCCAGGAGCAAGAAAGGTCTCAAGACTCGTCTCCAATTTGCACAAGAGCAGCTAGACATAGCCAGCGATGAGCTCAGTACCAAGATACGCCAGTATGTTTAGGGAACTCAGAATGCAGCAGAGACGATTGATATGCTGGAGGTTCACATCGAGGCCCTGAATCAGCAAATCATGCAGCTCGAGGGCGAGCCCCTACCACTGGAGTTTGACATTCCTCTTTGAAGGACCTGCTTAGGGTCATGGTCATGCACTCGCATCTGTTTTAAAAGCACTTTTGTTATGTACATAGACTAGTTCTTTTTTGAGTATGTAAGACACTTTTTGATAACGTGCAGTTACATCTTGTATATAAACTACTGTATGAATAAAAACTCTTCTTGTCTCTCATAATGCGTCTTCATTATCAGTCATTTGTCGTATCTATCATGCGTCAACATATGACTCGATCTGTAACCGTAGCTCTCGCACGAGAAGCTCTTGCACAAGCTGCTACCCCAGGAAGTTCATCAGAAGTCGAGATGAATCAAGGCAAATTCCTAGACCCTCAGGATCTAGAAGAGGAAACAACCCGCAACATCCAGGACATCATGAAAATCAAAGGCTCGATACATGATATCTTGGAAGCTCTTAGAACTCTCAATGCTACACGAACAAATGACCAACCTAGCTCGTCTGTTCCGCCAAATCAATCCAATCCATCTCCCCCTCCACCGAACCAACCAAACAAGATTCACCTCAAAGTTCAACCAGAATCCTCTTTCAACCCTAAACTAGACTTGGATGTTGATCAACATGACCAAGGTGAGGGAGAGATAAATCGACCCATATACTCTGTAGGACCACAGGTTCCTAATGCATCGGATCCCTCTTCTCTTTTCAAAGATCAGTTTCAAGAGATGCAAGAAGAAATCAAAAAATTGAAGGCAGTACAAGATACTCCAGGTAAAGAGTTTGCGGACTTGGATTTCTATTCTAAGGATGTAGTCCCCAAAAATTTTAAGATGCCCGATTTTGAGAAATATGACGGAAAGGGATGCCCTCATACCCACCTTCGACTTTATTACACAGATATGTTGGAACACGGGGACAATGGCCCTCTGTTAATTCGATGCTTCCAAAAGAGTCTAAAGGGGGCAGCCCTTGTATGGTTCACTTCCCTTGATATGGGGCAATTCAAAACTTGGAAGGATCTAATCAGCGCATTCCTCAAGCAGTTTTCATTTAATATGGAGTTGCTACCTCAGAAATGAGATTTAGAACAAATGACTCAGAAGAATGATGAGCCATTCATGGAATATGCAGCCAGATGGAGAGAGATGGCATCCAGGATGAAAGTATCTCTACCTGATGAAGAACTTATAGCTACGTTCTTGGCAACACTCAGGCCACCTTATTCCACTCTCATGATAGCTCTACCAACTACTGACTTTCCTAGTATCGCCAAGAGTGGAGTTAGGATCGAGACTGCAATTCGAAACGGCACTATTACTACCAATTTCAGTCAGCCAGCCACTCAGCAGCCAAGCACCAATAACCGAAATATTTTTAGGAAAGATCAGAAGAAGAAAGAAGGAGAGGTACAAATGGTAGCACCAGCAGCACCGGTAACACCAGCAGTGCCAGTACGGTTGCCCATAAATGCAACGCAATCACAGCTAGTAGCTCCGGCTCAGCCTAGTAACCTACCCCGCACTCTTGCACCTCAGCAAGTGCGAACACCGCCCAGAACTTTCACCCCTCTACCTTATCCTCTCAGCCAGCTGTTACCATTCCTTATACAAAAGGGAGTACTTTCACCCAGACCCCCAATGCCAATACCCACTAACCCGGCAGCCAACTTTCATATGGACCAGCATTGCGCTTTCCATCAAGGTCCTGGACACCTTACCGATAGATGCTTTACTTTGAAGCATGCAATTCAAGATCTCCTCGACCAAAAAAAGATCGAGTTATCCCCAGGAAACACAAGCATTATTCAAGCCCCTTTACCACCTCACAATCAGCAAGTTAATTTTTTAGAGGAAGCAGAACCCTGGGTATGTATGATTGACCCTTTTACCTCACTTGTTACAGAGTCTCCAATTCAAATTCCTTCTGATCTTCCAGCCCAAGTCGTAGAAGGAGTCACTTACTTGATACCGTGTCCAGTCAATTGGCCGCTAAGCCAGTCAACCTCATCAGCTATGCCCGTTATCATCCCCTTCATTCCCCACCGATTTATAACCTAGATCGAGTACCATATACCTATCCATCCACTTCCTACCCATCTGAGCCGGGGAGCATTGACATTGCAAGCCTCACCAGGTCTGGCAGATTGTATCCACAAAATCCTTCTGTAAATATGCCAGAAGGAAGCACAGGGAAAGAAAAGGTAGTTGACCTGGAGAAAGAGAGAGAGGATTCAGAAGCCTTGTTAAAAGCCATTCAGAAGGCCGAAGAATATCATGTTGCTCAGCAACGCAGTAAAATCCCAGCCCAAATTTCTATAATGGGGTTGTTACTAACCTCTTATCACCACCGGAAGCAATTGATCAAAGTTTTCAACAATGCTCACGTCACTCCAGATATCACTCCAGAAAAGTTGGGACAACTAGTGGGTCAAGTGCTGGAACCAAAAGTCATATCATTTACTGAAGGAGAAATTCCTGAGGAAGACACATCTCGTACTAGGGCACTATATACTGCAGTGGTTTGCAGGGGGAAGCATCTTTCTTCAGTCTTGATTGACAATGGCTCGGGACTGAATGTTTGTACTTTGAATACATTGCAAAGTATTGGTTTGGATTTAAGTCATGTGAATAAAAGACCTATGACGATTCGGGCATTTGATAATTCTACACGGCAGAACCTCGGTGATGTCAATTTGAATGTTACTATCGGTCCGGTAGATTTTCTCATCGATTTCCAGGTAGTGGATGTCCCTGTATCTTTCACTTTACTCCTCGGAAGACCATGGATCCATATGGCTAAGGCCGTACCATCCACGCTACATCAGAGGATAAAGTTTATCCAAGGGGACTAGCTGATCGTCATCCCCTCAGAAAGTTTGTTTTATTCCATTTTGGAGGTTCAAGAGGAAAGGCTAAGGCCCATGTTTGTAACTCAGTAGTTTGAGGAAGTAAGTTGCATTACACAAGTTGAGGTCAGGGAAAGGAATGCTAGACAGATCCCTCCCAAGTACAAGATGATGGCAAGGATGGGATATCGACCCGGTCAGGGTCTAGGACTCCGGCATCAAGGTATGAAGAAGATCATCACTCCGTCTCGTTACACCCCGCGGTTTGGGATAGGCTACAAGCCGACATTGAAAGATTATATGGAGCAACTCACACCAAAGAGAGGAGGGGCAGAAATCCGAAAATACCTGCACCATCTTACCACTTCCCAAGCTAGCAGTCCCATACTAAACCTGATACCAGAACTCATGATCTCCCCCATACCCAAAACCGCAGAACCTCCAACCCCTATCGTACATGTGTTAAATGAGAGTTCTAGGAGCATCCAGGATGAGGAGCTAATGGGAATAGAGCGCCTATTTGAAGAAATGGTGATAGAGGAAGCGGCCCCCAGAAATAGGAGAAGATCAAGAGGAAGCTCTGTCCGAGTATGCTGAAGCCGAAGTGTTCACTATCTCAGAAGATAAGAAGGAGACAACAAGTCTTTCATCTCCAAGATCATGGTGGACCGAGCCCATCACTCTGGAAGCGGCCAAAGGAAGAGCGGAGATTGTCAAGAAGGTCGGTTGAAGCCTTGTCAAGTCATACCATTTTTTTGTCAGTCACAGTGGCTGAAGAGTCTGTTACTTTCAGTCGAGTCTTGTAAAAAAAAAATCTTTTGAATATATATATATAAGTGTTACTTCTCTGAAAAAATCTCAATATTCCTTTTGTCTGGCTTATGATGATATGATCTAAGACTCCCCACGAGCACTAGTGATCAGAAGCCTCCCAAAGTTTCCTTTCTCATTTCTTTGAGTGTGCCTAAAAACTTCAAACAAATACTAAATTAAAACCATTGGTTTGAACAGGGAACTGCTCAAACCACAACTAATCAATCAATCGAGCTTGAACTCTTGGAAGTAGAATCTGATGAAGAGCAGGAAGAGGAACCTCCCAAAGAGATCCTTGACCTTTTAGAGCAAAGCGAGAGGGAAACAGAACCTAGTGTTGAGGATTCTGAGACTATAAATCTTGGATCTGATGACGACCCTAAGTACGTGAAAATCGGCACTTCGCTGGGTCTTGAGCAGAGGACCACCATGATCGAATTTTTCCATGAATATCAAGATGTATTTGCTTAGTCTTATGAAGATATGCCCGGGCTCGATACAAATCTGGTAGTTCACAGACTACCCTTGCATCCAGATATAAAGCCGGTTCGTCAAAAACTCAGAAGAATGAGACCTGAATGGTCACAAAAGGTTAAAGAAGAAGTCGAAAAACAAATCAATGCTGGATTCCTGATAGTAGCATCATACACTGATTGGCTTGCCAACATCGTACCAGTACCAAAAAAGGATGGAAAAATTAGAATGTGTGTTGATTACAGGAATTTGAACAAAGCTAGTCCTAAAGATAATTTTCCCCTTCCACACATTGATGTATTGGTAGATAATACGACAGGCCATGAAACGCTTTCATTCATGGATGGATTCTCAGGATATAACCAGATTAAGATGGCTGAAGAAGATATGGACAAGACTGCATTCATCACTCCATGGGGTACTTTCTGCTATCGGGTGATGCCGTTTGGACTCAAGAACGCTGGGGCAACCTATCAGAGAGCTATGGTCGCGTTGTTTCATGACATGATCCATAAGGAGGCCGAAGTTTATGTGGATGACATGATTGTCAAATCCCTAAAGGCTGAAGATCATCCGACTAATCTAAGGAAGTTCTGTAATAGACTCAGAAAATTTGGCTTAAAATTAAACCCTGCCAAGTGTGTCTTTGGCACCACTTCCAGAAAGCTCTTGGGATTTATTGTAAGTAGAAGAGGCATCGAAATTGACCCTTCAAAAGCAAAAGCTATTATTGACATGCCTACACCACAAACTGAGAAGGAGATTCGAGGTTTTCTTGGTAGAATTCAGTATATCAGTAGATTCATAGCGCAACTCACTCCAATCTGCGAACCTATTTTTCAACTTCTCAGGAAGAATGTACCCACAGTCTGGTCAGAAGAATGTCAACAGGCTTTCGACAAAATAAAGAAGTACCTTCTGACACCCCCAGTTTTGGTTCCACCAACACTCGGCCGACCATTACTATTGTATATTTCGGTACAGCAAACCTCCATGGGTGCATTTTAGCTCAACATGATGATTCTGGTAGAAAAGAGCAAGCGATTTACTACATTAGTAAACGACTTCTGGAATACGAAGAAAGATACAGCCTATTGGAGAAAACTTGTTTGGCTTTAGTTTGGGCTTCTCAGCGTCTCAGGCATTACCTTCTGGCATATCCCGTAATTCTGATCTCCCGGATGGATCCCCTGAAATATCTCTTGGAAAAGCCTGCAACTATAGGGAGAATAGCCCGTTGGTTGATGATGCTTTCAGAATTTGATATCACTTATATGACTCAGAAGTCGATCAAAGGACAAGCGATTGCCGACCACCTGGCCTATAATCCGCCATATGACTATATCTCGGTGCACAATCAATTTCCAGACGAAGCCGTTCTCTTTGCAGAAGGAAAAGATCTAGAACCGTTCGACTGGGAGTTATATTTCGATGGGGCAGCAAACAGTCAAGGTAGAGGAGCAGGAGCAGTATTGATTTCGCCATCCGGGGCTCACTTTCCAATAGCAGTCAAGCTAAAATTTGAATGCTCAAACAATGCTGCAGAATATGAAGCTTGTATAGCTGGCTTGAGAGAAGCTTTTGACATGGGCATAGAAGAAGTGGATGTATATGGTGATTCGTCGCTAGTAGTCTACCATGCAAATGAATCTTGGGCCATCAAAGAGGCCAGGCTGATTCCCTATTTGGCATGTCTGAAGGTTTTAATCACAAAGTTCAGGAGGATCACTTTCTGTCACAGACCAAGGTCCCATAATCGATTTGCAGACGCACTAGCCACGCTAGCCTCAATGATTCAAATCCCAGGAGGTATTGATGTAAGACCAATCGAGATCTTGCAGCAAGACAGACCAGCTTACTGTTTCGAGATAGAAGAACAATCAGTTGAGAAGCCTTGGTACACTGAGATCAAGCAATATTTAACCGAAGGAACCTTCCCTTTAGAAGCTACCAAGACTGACAAGAGAGCACTCAGGCGGTTAGCTATTCAGTTTGTCCTCTCTGCAGGGATTTTGTACAAAAGATCACCAAACCTAGTATGGTTACGGTGCTTAGATGCATCAGAGGCCTCTAAAGTCGTGGAAGAAGTTCATGGGGGAGTCTGTGGGCCACACATGAATGGATTGATGCTGTCCAAGAAAATTATGAGACTGGGTTACTATTAGACGACTATGGAATCAGATTGCTGCAAGCACGTACAGAGATGCTACCAGTGTCAGATCTATGCCAATCGCATTAATGCACCACCTATCGAATTGCATAATCTCACTGCACCATGGCCATTCTCGGCCTGGGGCATAGATGTCATCGGCCCCATCACACCTAAAGCATCTAACGGTCATCGGTTTATTCTAGTAGCCATCGATTACTTCACTAAGTGGGTCGAAGCTGCTTCCTATACCAATGTCACAGCTGTAGCAGTTCAAAAGTTCTTAAAGAGAGACATCATTTGTAGATACGGTGTTCCGTATGAGATTGTCACTGATAATGCTCTCAATTTTTGCAACAAAGGGATGGTAGAGTTGTGTGAGAAGTTCAAAATCCAGCATCATAACTCTGCTCCATACAGGCCACAAACGAATGGGGCGGTCGAAGCGGCCAACAAAAACATAAAGAGAATAGTTGAAAAGATGGTAACCAAATATTCTGCGTGGCATGAGACGCTTCCTTATGCGCTCATGGCCTACAGAACATCTATCCGCACTTCGACTGGGGCAACACCATTCTCATTAGCTTATGGGATGGATCCAAGCAAGGTACGAGCAACTTAATCTGATTGAGGAAAAACGACTCAAGGCCATTAGTCATTCGCAAGCCTATCAGAGGCGTATGGCGCGAGCATTTAACAAGAAAGTCCGGCCTCGAGACTTTGAAGTAGGAGACCTTGTGCTCCGGAAGATGCTACCCAATCGTCCAGATCCGAGAGGAAAATTTTGCCCCACTTACGAAGGTCCATACATTGTTCGTGAAAAGTTTTCTGGCGGTGCCCTTCGTTTGGGACATATGGACGGCAAAGACCTCCCAGAGCCAATCAACATGGATCGGGTCAAAAAGTACTATGCTTGAAAGCTTGCTTAGAAGTTGTCTGTACTCTTAACTAATTTGGGAAATGATAGGAGGCCATGTTGGCACATCATTCAACCTCATCTTTTGTAACCTTTCCAAATATTATCTATGAAATTCGCTAGTATGCCCTTCGAGCCTTACAAGCCTTACAAACCTTTCTTTCATTACACTTTCATACCGGGGCACCCCCGTGAGTTGAACTATGTTATGACCTGATCCTGCAAAGGGTACGTAGGCAGCCTGAGAAACAGGCGCGGTCAAAAATAATCACCCAATTGAGCAAAAAATAGCCTTCATAAAGAAAAAAAAGAAAAGGAAAATCCAAGCAAAGAAAAAAAGGGGCCAAAAAAAAAAAAAATCACCCAATTGAGCAAAAAATAGCCTTCATAAAGAAAAAAGAAAAGGAAAATCCAAGCAAAGAAAAAAAAGGGCCAAAAATCAAAAAAAAAAAAGGAAAAGGCAAAAGTTGGTAAAAAGAGGCGCTCAAGGGAAAAATGAGAAAAGGGTGCCCTAAAAATTTCGGACCCCTAGGCCTACGTTTCGTCCTACCTCAAGTCCTCTTAGATCCCCTAAAGGTTAAGAGTGCAGACAATCGAATAAATGAGTACTCGAGCAAGATACAAGTACCTACAAGGCAATGATGGGAGGAAAGAACAAAATCGTAGGCTCAATGGAAACCAGAAATGGCATTGACGCGCAAAAATTATGTGATCCCAGACCTAATATCGTTATTAGGGGCAAAAAAGGGAGGAAATCATTACCAACTTCGCAGGCATTAATGAAAACCAGAAATGGCCTCATGCGTAAAAATTATGCGACCCCTAGACTTGGTCATTCCAAGGGCAAAAAAGGGAAAAGTTGAGATAAGATTCAAGCGGAATCTCCGGGAAAAGGAGTTACCTCAAGTTCCAGAAGAGTATGAATCTTACAGGTCCCAGTAATCCATCTTTGGGTTCAGAGAAATTTGTCACCACCAGGGTCCAAAGCTCTTGGTACAGCAAGCAACGATTCAACATATGGTGGGGAAGTCAAAGCTGGTTTCTACTACTTTGAGCAATGTTTCTAAGTAGGTCAGGACCTCTTGTCATTATGTTTTACTTCTTCAAGAGTAAGGGTTTGACTTGAAAAAAAAAAAAAAAAAAATTTTTTGATTTGGTTAGATCGACCTTGTCTTGACAATCGCTCAAAGCATCAACAAAGTCCGATTCAGCCTCGATTCGAAGCAGCAGCCCGAGCAAGCGTGAGAACATCCCCAGTTTCACACCTTCAAATTTCGATCTTCTGCCAACATTTCAAAATCGATCACTCATATGAGGAGGCAAAAAGCACATTTGATCTGGCTGACATCGCCCCACTTGTCATCCACCTTTCAAACCGGCTGACATCGCCCGCTTGTCATCCACCTTTCAAACCGGCTGACATCGCCCCGCTTGTCATCCACCTTTCAATCCGGCTGACATCGCCCCGCTTGTCATCCACCCCTGCAACTGGCTGACATCGTCTCGCTTGTCATCCACCCTTGCAACTGGCTGACATCGCCCCGCTTGTCATCCACCCTTGCAACTGGCTAATATCGCCCCGCTTGTGTAGAGACCCGAATCTTTTTCATGTTTTTAGTGCATTGCATTAAGGGTATTTTAGTCTTTATAAGGTGTTAAAGTGTGTGTATTCATATCTAATTATGGTGATGTAAACTAGGCTTAATCAACTTGTAACGGATGGAGGTCATAACACATCCTAAACTTTAGGAAGCTCTAGTTTTAGCACCGTTTACTGGAATTGTGTGATTCTTAAACCATTAGAAAGGTGTTGGAACCCTCTTCGAGATTCATGTTTAGTGTTTTTTCCTCATTTCGAGTTTAAGTCAAGTCAATAGTGAGTTTTGTCTAATGGAATTGCAGATCAGTCAACTTTGAGGATATTTTAGTCTATAAATTAAGTGGAAATTGGAAATTCTAAAACGCCGGAAATATTCATTTTCGAGAGAGGAATCCAACGCAAGTTGAATCGTCAAAATCCGATGAACGAGTAAAAAGTTATGGCCAAAACAGTAAAGGAAGTCAAAACCTGCAGGAACCGATCGCTCGGTCAGAACCAGCGATCGATCGGTCCAAAACCGATCGATCGGTATCTATCGACTGGTCCAAAATTTTGTATGGGGAAATTTTCCAGAGAGTGTGTTTTTGACCGATCGCCCTGGTCATAAACACCGATCGATCGGTAGGCAACCGATCGCTCGGTCATTACCACCGATCGCTCGGTCCTTCGTGTTTTTGCTGATTTTTAGTATGGGCTTTTTGGTCTTTTCGTTCTCAGACCTTGGGGCTATAAATAGGGGGTCCTACTCGAAATATTAAAATACTCCACCTAGTTCTAACCTAATTTGGCAAAAAAAAAGGGGAGAAACCCTAGGGTTTTGAGAGAGGGTTTTCTTGGAGAAGGAGGAGATTGATAGGAGATTGCAAGAAAAGTTTGGGAAGCTTCTCCAAATCGTCTCGGGAGCGTTTTGAATCCAAGGGAAGGATTCCTAAGGTCGATATACTATCCTAATCAACTTTATTTTAAGGTTTTGTGAATGTTAAGATGTTAGGAATAGTAGAAATAGATGTTTGATGCATTTTCCCTAATTTTCTATGAAGTAAGCTAATTATTGATGGAAATGTGGATGGAAATGTGGATTGGATGTGGATGAGAAATATATGGAGGATGGGAAATGTATGGAGGATGGGATTAATATGTGGATGTGAATAGTGAATTGATTGTATGGATGAATTATGGTTTGATGAATGCTTGAAAATATAAAGGAGAAATGGATTCATATTATGCGTACACAAGGTGTTTGTGAAAAGGCTTGAATGGATAAATGCTATTATACTCTTATGAAATGGTGGTAAATTGATTATGAATTGCGATATGAATTATGATAAGATATGCATATGTGAATGGTTTGTTAAGTATGTCTAATTATTTGCATGGAAATTGATAGTCGGGAAGGTAAGAACTTAGAGGAACATCTCTCAAACCGGGAATTCTCTAACTATTTGGTATGGGACATATAGTGGAGTTTCCATGGTGGGAGATCGGAACCTAAGCAATTACCAACTCGAATATTAATTTCGACACTTAAACACATATGCACGTGTATGTTAAGATAAGAGTCTCACAAGTCACACATATGGACTACAAGCATGAACATGGCATACGTATGACATTCTGAATAAGCATAAGCATGGCATGGTCCGTATCCGCCAAGAACGGCATGTCTCATTACAGTGTGATCTGAATAAGTGCATAAGGCATGGTCCGTATCCGCCAAGAACGGCATGTCTCATCCTGGTATGATTTGAATAAGTGCATAAACATAAGTGTAAGCATCTCACAAGCACGTGGTCTCATAAGCATAAGCAACCCATAAGTGTATTGTCTTCCAAGTCTAAGATTCTCACAAGTACACGAGTTAAGGTGATGATATGATGTATATGCGCACACGTTCTTCCGCACTCTGATCATGTTATTATGTTATTGGATATGTTTCTGACTAAGTGCAGGTATATCATTATTGTTGGTTGGATTTTATATACACTGAGTACCTTTGTACTCAGCCGGACTTTTGTCTTGGCAGGTATAGAGCAGGAGTACACGGTGGAGCCGTGGGTTGAGGAAACATACATCGAGGAAGGAGGTGAAGGTGAGCCTTCTGAAGAGGGAGCCGGAGACTTGGGCGGCTACACCTCTTAGTTTACATTTCTTTTCATTGAAAGAGTTTTGTATTTGACTTTTAGAAGATGTTGCTCAGTAGACTTCTTAGTAGTTGTGTATCAGACTCTTATTGGTTCATTGTTAGTTGTATATATAGACCTTAGACTTGTGCAGGTTGGATTGGGTTTATATATATATCGAAATTTTATTATCCTCATTTTTGAAGACTCGCGTAGTAGCCTTGTATGCATGGTTTTAAGCAGGTTTAAGTAATGTGGCGATTCCAAAGTCCTATTTTAGCCTTGTAGGATTTTGGGGTCGTTCCCGCTTGTCATCCACCCTTTCAATCCGGCTGACATCGCCTCGCTTGTCATCCACCTTTCAATCCGGCTGACATCGCCCCGCTTGTCATCCACCCTTGCAACTGGCTGACATCGCCTCGCTTGTCATCCACCCTTGCAACCGGCTGACATCGCCTCGCTTGTCATCCACCTTGCAATCCGACTGACATCGCCCCGCTTGTCATCCACCCTTGCAATTCGGCTGACATCGCCTCGCTTGTCATCCACCTTTTAATCCGGCTGACATCGCCCCGCTTGTCATCCACCCTTGCAACTGGCTGACATCGCCTCGCTTGTCATCCACCCTTGCAACTGGCTGACATCGCCCCGCTTGTCATCCACCCTTTCACTCCGGCTGACATCGCCCCACTTGTCATCCACCCTTTCACTCCGGCTGACATCGCCTCGCTTGTCATCCACCTTTCAAACCGGCTGACATCGCCCCGCTTGTCATCCACCTTTCAAACCGGCTGACATCGCCCCGCTTGTCATCCACCTTTCAAACCGGCTGACATCGCCCCGCTTGTCATCCACCCTTGCAACTGGCTGACATCGCCTCGCTTGTCATCCACCCTTGCAATTGGCTGACATCGCCCCGCTTGTCATCCACCCTTTCAACTGGCTGACATCGCCTCGCTTGTCATCCACCCTTGCAACTGGCTGGCATCGCCCGCTTGTCGTCCACCCTTTCAATCCGGCTGACCTTCGCCTCGTTGTCACAACCTTGCAATAGACTGGACATCGTCCCGCTTGTCATCCCCTTTCAACGGCGACATCGCCCCACTTGTCATCCACCTTTCATTCGGCTGACATCGCCCCCGTTGTCATCTACCCACTTCAAACCGGCCGACATCGCCCCGTTGTAGCCACCCTTGCAATTCGGGCTGACATCGCCCCGCTTGTTCATCCACCCTTTCAAACGGTGACATCGCCCGCTTGTATCCACTCTGGCAATTCGGCTGACCCATCACCTCGCTTGTCATCCACTTTAATCCGGCTGACATCGCCCCGCTTAGCATCCACCCTTGAACGGCTGACATGTTCACTTGTCATCCATCTTGCAACTGGGAAATCGCCCGTTGTGCATCCACCCTTCAATTCGGCTGACAAGCCCGCTTGTCAACACCCGTTAAGCAGCGACATCGCACGCTTCATCACCTTTAAACCGGCTGACAGCGCCCACGTTGTTCAGCCACCTGCACCGGCATGACATCGCATCGCTGGTAATCCACCCTTTGCAACTGGCTGACATCGTTCGCTTGTCATCACCTTTCATCCGGACGAAATCGCCCCGTTTTCATCCACCATTGCAACTGGCGACATCGACTCTTATCACCTTCACCCTTTCACACTGGATGACACGCCTCGATTGTACCACCCTTGCAACGGGCTGACATGCCCCGCTTTGTCAGCCACCCTTCACCCGGATGACATCGTCTCGCTTGGTCATCCACCTTGGCAATGGCTGAATCGACTGC